>CM042834.1:210488638-210711138 GCA_023653725.1 Bungarus multicinctus
AAATTAAGAGCTTCTAGGTCAAACCTAGGCATTTTACATTCACCTTGGGCCATATCCAGCCCCTTGGTTGTTCCTGTTTGGCCCGCGTGAGGTCAATCAGAAATTAGAAATCGAATGTAAGTAAGTGTGCCGCAAGAGAAGAATCAAGTCCAGCTCCACAAAGTTGCTGTGCATTCCTTCAGTTGGCTGGCAGCCATGGGAGGATGAGGAGAGAAAATGCTTCCGTGCAACTGCGCAGTGCTCCTCCCTCACCTGGAGCAGTCTGAGGAGTTGAGGTGATGGAGTTTGAGGGCATCGAATCAGGTTCCAGTTTCTCATGTGGTCTCTTAGGAAAATTAATTACCCACCCCTGATTTAATTTATACCAGGATCTCCAACCTTGGCAACTTTAATATTTGTGGGCTTCAACTCCCAGAAGCAAAGCTGGCTGAGGAATTCTGGGAGTTGAAGTCCACAAGTCTTAAAGTTGCCAAGGTTGGAGACCCCTGATCTATACTGTGAATACTTGAACCAAAGCAATGAACAGGAGAGGAATTTGTTCCATTTATACTTTTAATGCAAATCTATTCATTCTTTCCTAAGCAACAGATGAACATAAATCTATTTATTTGTCAGGATTTACACTTCTCCAGATTTTGGATATAAAAGTGTGTATAAAAATAGTTACATAATTATTAACCGATTCCTCTCTAGAGCTGTCCTATTCAGCAAATTTGTCAGAACATGTAAGGCAAAATGCCCTCAAACAAGTATCTGAATGTAAATGAAAGATAAAACTGTTATATTAAGGCAGAATACATAGCAAAGTGGAGATAATTCTCACATCTGTTGAGAAAATAAACTAGAGCAATTTTAAAACGGGGGGTGGGGAGGTGATGTGAAAATCAGATTCATTGATGATTTTGTTTACCCCAATCTATCCATAATGAATCTATTTTGAGGATAGACACTTAGAGAATAATGTAATTGGTGATTCTGATTTAGAATTCCTCAGAAATATTTACCTCAGTCTATTTTTCCGTAGACTAATCCATTCATTATAAATAGTTAAATAATTATTAAATTAAATAAACAATGTTCTGGAGAAGGATGATAATACTGTACCATAAAAACAAAGCAGAGAGAAGATCTGATTGCATGGATATCAATGCAAAAGCAGTGCAAAAGTAATTATAAATTCATGTATATATGCCAAAGGGTTGTATGTGTGTGTTTGTGTACATACAATATGTATATCTGTATATAAGCTCAAAAACCTTACACACACACACACACACACACACACATATATATGTGTGTGTGGATCTTTGGTTCTTCGGGTTTTCTCCCGCCTAGAATTGGAAATATCTAGGCGACGTTTTGATGAAGTCTCATTCAACATCTTCAGGCTTGTGTCTTCGTCCTCTCTCTTACTCTGAGAAGCACAAGACCGAAGACACAAGCCTGAAGATGATGAATGAGACTTCATCGAAATGTCGCCTAGATATTTCCAATTCTACGCGGGAGAAAACCCGAAGAATCAAAGATCCACATACAAATACTCGCGAAAACCTCCAAATATATATATATATATGTATATATATATATATATATATACTTTGTATTACAACACCCTGTTAAGCCCCAATTAAGGGAGAAAGCATACTGCTTTCTTTTCTGTCTTTCGGCTCATCACCAGAGACCATACCGACAGAAAGCTATTTGTTTCGTTGCCTTTTGTTTACATGTGTGTAAGGTTTTTAAGCTGATAATTTTTAAATATACTTATTCCCCTGCCTGAGCTGATAAGGAGAGAGCCAGTGGTGTAGAGGCAATTACAACTGCCTCACATGTAATACTTCCCTGGTTCGAATCCCAGTAAGAGGTATGGCTAGCTGAAGAGAGCTAACTAGCTCGAAATAGATCTATACTAGTCTCCCTTATTTATTATTTAAAAATTATCAGCTTAAAAACCTTACACATATATATATATATATATACTTTGTATTACAACACCCTGTTAAGCCCCAATTAAGGGAGAAAGCATACTGCTTTCTTTTCTGTCTTTCGGCTCATCACCAGAGACCATACCGACAGAAAGCTATTTGTTTCGTTGTCTTTTCTTTACATGTGTGTAAGATTTTTAATATATATACACACATATATAGGCACACAGTGTCATACACATATAGATATACTTACTCACAGTAAATCAACAGAGAAAGTCAATCCAGTCTTTACAAGGATTTCAGAATTTAAGATAAATCTTAGGAAAGGATTGTTTTCCCTCACATACATGTTAAATATACTGCTGTTACTTCAGGATAGAAAGAATGCGTTTCTCCAAGATGAGGAATACCACAAACTACAAGCTATGTTTTTTGCATAAGATTTATTTCCAGATAAGTATGAACTACTTTTATATATCTGAATTGGCACAATTTTCCAGGAGAAGATTGAATGTTCCATGCCTGTTTTGTACATAATTATTATTTATTTAATACATTACTGTGCTGGTTCCAGTAAACTTGCTTCTCAAGGTCTTCAATTCCCCAAATTCCCCAATCAGTTGGAGAGTTGAAATCCATACATCTTAAAGTTGCCAAGGTTCAGAATCGTTGGTTGTCAATACCATTATTAAAACTCAATTAAAGCAATAAAAGATTGATGCCAACCCTCTAAGGTAGGGCAAACTTGCAAAACAAAAACTCAAAAGCTAATATTACTTTTATTATAGGGTAATACAATCTTTCCTGAATGTGCTTTCCCACCTCCCTCCTTTTATTTTCATGAAAACTAGGCAGAGTCATGGCTGAGATGCTTTCTTAAATTACATTCATGCCTCTCACTCAGGTTTCTTTTATCCGAGTGTTGTGCTGCTTGTGACTCTTCCTCCTATACCTCAAGGTTATTCCTTCCGCCCATTACAATTTCCCAGAATATGGGCCACCGCAGTAAATTCATTTCCCCAAATAACTGTTGTTCTGCTCATACAGGACAATGGCCTGATTTCCTCTAATCGTCTCAGTGATCCGTAATGAAGAAAACAATCTGCCACATATATTTAAGGTCTAACACATCAAAACTAAATCCTGAACCTGACTTGGTAGCCAGTGGTCTGTCAGTTAGAATCGTTACGTTAGAATTTCTGATCAGTTCTATGTGCATGTTTTCATAGGAGTTTAAGGCATGCAATATGATTTGATTTATGCAAATATGAGTCACCATAGGAGATACCTTTAGATGAATCCAAAAATTGTTTACTGCTCAGGAAGAATTCAAATATACCAGAGGTCTCCAAACTTGGCAACTTTAAGACTTGTGCACTTCAACTCCCAGAATTCTCCACAAGTCTTAAAGTTGCCAAGTTTGGGAACCCTTGAAATATACAGATGTAAACCAAGCTGGCACCTATGCTAAAATGTGCTTTAATAATAGAACAATGAAACAAAGGTTCTAGGATTCATCATTGTACAGTTTATCATAGCAGAGGTTTTCCAGGAAGTACCTGGAGCTCAACAGTTTAGACTTTCACAGTTTTAACTTAGCTTGGAGTTCCAAAGGCTAATTCCACAGAGTGGTTGCTGGTAAGGGTGATTGAAATCACTTAGCTTTTGTGATCTGGTAAGAACTTTCCTTATGAAATTCTTTACCAATCCTACTGGTATTTCTGGATCTAAATGAAATAATATTAAATAATTGAATATTATTTGAATAATATTTCTCATAACATACCCAAACACATGTATTTCAGGGAGGAATTTTTTTACCACATACAGAAGTAAGCCTTGATCCTGCTTAATAAGTAATAATTAAGAGTCTCTTTGGATAGTGAGATAGCTGGCATATAAATTTAATAAGTAAAATAACAGAAAGTGGAGCTACAATAGACTCAGTATTCAATTTGGTCTACTTTGGTCTAATTTCATCTAGTGGTTAAGGCACCAAGCAAGAAAACTGTGAATTCAAGTCTTGATTTACACATGAAAGCCTAAGATCTTGGGCCAGAGTTGTTGTTATGGGGAAAATAGGAGGAAGAACTATAGTATGTGGAATATGTTTGCTATCTTGGTTATTTGTAAGAATAATGAAAGGTGGGGCAAAAATAAACAAAATTTCAAAGCTCTCCATAGCCAGTTGCCAAGTGAAGTGTCATGAGATAAAAAGAACTAGAAGAAGAGTAGGCAGTAGCAACGTTAGGAGATCCTCTGCAATGATCTATATTGCCATGGACATATTTTTATTTACATCAATTACAGGTGGGAACTTGCACTGGCACTTTGCTATTAGAAGCTTCTATTGTCAGGCAAAACATTGACATGTTGTTTGTGATGGACTACCCACAAAGATGACACAATAAAGCTCTTTGGCAAAACAGGAATGGATGTTTTTAACCTCAACTATAAGTCTCATATATGCAAATACATACATGCATACATATGAACTAGAATTAAGCTCAATGTAAAATTCCATTAATTGCCAATATCCCATATCTCATACGGTTTATGAAAAAGGGAGGTAAATTAAGCTGCCAGCTAATAAAGTAATATTAATCAAGAAATATGATGGCAAGGATGCCTTAACTGAATTTGTGTTGGCATTTCTAATGATTCATAACATTCTCGGAAATATATTCTGTATAGTAATAAAACTTGTTTAACTTTTATGAATAATGATTAAGACATACCAGACATATTTTGGGATGGCAATTAAACAGAGTCATTCTATTGTGCAATGCATTGGCTCACTTCACAAGTTATTATAGTATGTTCTTATATCTTTTTTATTTCCAGTAGCTAGTCATAATATTATTAATAATAAGTTTACAAAAAAAACCTTCAAAATATTCTTTGGACATGGTCCTTTACTAGTAATTCAATCAGTTCCAGAAGTAAGAGACTAGACATTAACTCTAGTTAGTCTTGGCAGGTAATTTCTGGTCTGGCTGAAGAAGTTATGTAGGATCAATTACATAAGTTACGTAATGCTGATTTGGATGAGATTCTTCTAGGCAACACAAATATTGTAAACTTGATGGGAAAGAAGACAATAACCAAATACTTCCTTATTGTTATGAAGAAAACTACCTGGATATATCCATGAAGTCATCTTTGGTTGAGCTCATCTTGAAGAAGTTTTAATTGTTTATTTGTCTGAAACTGGAAGATCAGTTTCCAAATACCCATGATTCAATATTTGAGAAAAGAAATTAGTAACATTGTCATTTCATTAGCTTCATTTCTTAATAATTGGCCAGGACTAACAGTCTGAATTCATGGGTGTCTACAAAAAGAGGACAAGTGATAAAAAGTATTTCACAATGTTATGATGCAAAGTCTCGCTCTCTTTACTTTCTTGAAATACAAAAGGCAGAACTTCATTCATGATATCATAAACCCTTTTTAAAATTTTGCCATCGGTGTGGAAGTCTCCTTTTGTAATAAAAAACCCATGGAAAACAGACAAAATATTAAAAATAGCAGTCTGGGAAAGACATCTTTAGTAGCAACACCAGCCAAGGTATATCACAAAATCTAACAGCATGTTCAACTCAGTCATTCTATGCCTCATCAACCAAAAAATAATGCAAACAAGAGTGAAAATTCAAAGGAATAGTAAACAATAGTCTGAGCAAAAACTATAGACTAAGGAATGCTAGTAAGAAAATTGCTAGGCTGGATTTGTTAAATAAGCCATAGGTGCCTTGTTGTCATATAAAATTAATAAATAAATCTATATTTCCTCATAATAAAGCCAATAGGTTGTGTGAGCAAGCAGTTTCAGCAAACAACAGCTCAAAATGGCAGATTTTAATACCTCCCTTTTCCCACAACACAAGTGCAAAAAAGACCTTATTACGAACAACATTTGTTCGATGAGTTGGATGAGTTCTTCTTTCCTTTGCCACCTTGTACCTTCTGTGCTCCCTAAGGTTGGGAAGTTGCCTGGCTGGTGATTTAGACAAGTTTTCTCAACTGTAAGATATGTGGACTTCAACTCCTGGAATTGCCTGGCCAGCATGGGGAATTCTGGGAGTTGAACTATACATGTCTTAAAAGTTATTGAGCTTAAGGAACACTGGTTGAAACCAAGAAATATCCATACAGAAGAAACCAGCCCCAGGGAGTGTCCTCTAACGCATTGGTCATCAACCGGTGGGCCAGGAACCACTGGTGATCCGCAAGAGAATTTTGGTGGTCTGCAGAGAAATGTCCCCCCCAAAGCACTCCCTCCAAAGCAATTAATCCAGGCTGCACAGGAACACAAGGCTATGCCACCCACATGGCCTGTGGAACACAAGGCTTACATCACTAGCATTGCACACCACCCAAGGTAGTGAGGGGTGGGGGGAAAGGGCGGAGGGAGGGTACTTGCCCCATTCGTCCCATGTGCCTGGCCTGGCCACCAGGCTGTTCTTTCCACTTCTTTCTTCTGCTTGTGGCTGCCCGCAAGGAAAGTAGCAAAAATATTTCTTTCTCTCCCCCAAACTCCACCAGAAATGAATCTTTGGGACTCCGCAACGCATCCTGCTCCAAGACGCTACACCTGCATGACAAATCTCACAAAGACTCATTTCTGGTGGAGTTTGGGGGAGAGAAAGAAAGATTTCTGCTTCTCTTGCTGCTTTCCTTGCATGAAGCCAAAAGTGTCTCTCTTTCTCTCTCTCTCTCCCCCTGAGAATGGAGCTGGAGACGGTATCCTGCGATCTCAAATAAAGAATGATCAATCCCTGATTGGAGTCAGGGATTTTCCTGCAGACTTTTTTGGGGATTTTTCCAGTGTCTCTGGTCCATGGGATTTAAAATTATGAGTTTGGTGGTCTCTGAGGTGCAAAAGGTTGGCGACCCCTGCTCTAAAAGAGAAGAGTCTCCTCGTCCTCTTCCTTGTTCAGCCTCAAGATTTCCAATGCAACTTCTGAAGGGCAGTTCTGTAAGTATTTTCAAAATGTATTCAAGCAATATTCTAGTTGCCATTGCAGGGGGGAAATATCCCATAAAATTGTCATTTTAAAATATAATATTTACTGAATATAAGTAAATATTCAAGGCAGTCTTTATTTTAATGTTGAAATAGGAGGAGAATCCCCCCATGCCCTCCTTTTTTATTTGATACCATTTGAAAAACAATGGATTGACCCAGAGCCAGCACTTCTGACTCGATCTGTCAGACTGTTGAAAGAGTGAGTAACTATAGTAGGATTTTGCCTACAGTCCTTCTCCTGTTCATTCCAATATAATAGTCTGAATTTTAATATATATTTATAATCTATTACAGCAGCTTGAAGGACTCCAGGCATCTGGCAAAAATGCAAATTTCTTCAACTGATTATTTCTACCTCTCCCAAACAGTGGTGAAAAAGTGATTGCAAGCCAACTTTCTTATACTTTAAGGGAAGAATTCTGTCACCTAAAATCAAAGGGTAGGCATTTTTGAGACACACAGAGAGAGAATTTAGAAAAGTTCCAGATCTACAGCCAGCATAAACTGTCACAATGTACAGTAAACTTGTGAGAATATTAATTTGGTGCTTCTATACTAGGAAAAAGGAAGAGGAAGAGGAGGAAGAGGAGGAGGAGGAGGAGGAGGAGGAGAGGAAGAAGAAGAGGTAGAAGAAGAGGAAGAAGAGGATGATGAGTATGAGGATGAAGAAGAGGAAGAAGATGATAATTATGTTTCCTAAGGAAATTCCCACATACCATTGCTTCACTAGAGCAGCCCATCTCTGCTGGGTTTGGGTTCTCAATTTTCAAATAATTTTAAGAGAAAGTTGGATAATCATCTCTCAAGGATTTTCCAGCCCAATGAAGAGAGCTGGAGTATTGTTTGGTGCCTTCCAAATTCACAATTCTATTATTTTCTCTCTCCTTCTCTTTTATGTACTCTGCAGAATGAGAAGGAGAATTATATACATTTCTCATAGGAAAATACAACACCACTATCCCAAATTGATACAAAGCGATTAACATTATGAGAAAATTCACATGCTATCCAGTGGGCAAATTTTAGCTAATTAATACTGTAGGATTCCACAGCATGTTATAATGATAGAAAAATAATGGTACACTTGCAGTGACCTCACAATACAAGCCTGTCTTTTTTTACTTGTATTCTTCACAGAGTTTACACTTTTGTCCCTTGACCACCACTGTGCAAAAGTGTATCAATGTCACTGTCCCCGAGTTCCTAACTGACTATCAGAGATAATCCCCTTAAACTGGGTTAAGGAATTCAGCTAACTTGTAACTTGAGCTCTAGAATAAGAGGTATGTTTCTTTGACAATAGTATTCATTACACACAACATTGTGCCGCTATCAAATGGAAGTAACTGAGAATTAAATTGCCTAGATTTGGATAATCATTTCTCATTTCAATTTTTTGAAATTGTACTTAGTGAAAATAACTCCCAATTAATCCCCTTTTGATATGCCTGTTATTCCCATTGTAATTGAGTTGGATTTAGGAATGTCCACAAAGCCCAATGCTTTGATCACATGCCATCTTAGTTCCCCCTCCCTCTCATCCTATTGCAGACACCCATGATCAGATTTCATAATTGTATGGGAATGAAAGTTCAACACCATCTTTGCTTCTCTAGTCAGAGAAAAGCATGCACCTGTTCTTCCTCTGTTCAGGGAATAAAATGCATGGCCAAAGAAAGCAGTGCATTCTGGGAAGGTTTTCCTAAGCCAGCATGCACTGAGTGAGCCTGGCATAACTGGTTTTTTGATCTAGCATTACAAAGACCAGAAGAATTCAACAAATTGGGGCTTATCAGTCTATATTTTAGGAATACAGCACAGAAAGCCAAGAAAATATTGAAGAAAAGCCATCTCTTAAATGTGTAGCAACACTTGTCTATTCTAAAAGTCAACCTCCTGCTGCTCACATTTGTATTTAATTTGTGAACAGTAGGCAGAAATTTGGAATTCACAAACTCTCAGTTCCTCCCATTCTACCACATATTTTAGTTTGAGAAATAGTTATTAAAGTGACAGTATTTTTTTTCAAGTTGAAAGTCTGCAAATGAAACATGCCTACTGACCCACAGAGAATATGATTACTTTTCTGCCATGCAAAGGACCTCTACAACATGTTGGGAATGATGCCAGAAAACTGACATAGGGATATTTTTTTTAAGCAAAGTGTTTTAATACTTTGTGAAGAGGCATATTTAGAGAAAGCGGCCAGCCAAGATAGTTTCAATCTCAATGAACAGCTTTGCTGATGGACTTCATTTTGGAGCATAAAAGATGCATATGCTTAACAATCAAACTTGAACCTATGCAGAGTTCTTGGAATGAAAAATCAGAGAGACGACTTAAATGTTCCAAGAAAGATAAGAAATATTCTTGAGAGAAGCTTTTTTGTGGCTATATGGCTGTGAAATCTGCCCAGAAAGAGTAAATGGGTTCATTCATGGTTTAATCTTTTGATTAGTTGAATAAGCTGCTAAGGATTGGATTCAAATAATTTGTGAGGCACATCTTACAAACCATATTGGTCAAATGTAATGGCAGCTAAATTAAAATTTAAAAAAACTACCCATATTCTGTATTAGTGATACATGTGAACTATCAATAAATGTCACAGATTATGTAATTTATGTCTATCTCCTGGGATAGACTCAGTTAGGTGTGGAAATTAAGGAACTGAATGGTAAATAGTTTTAGGTTCTAAGATGTAATATTCAAATATTAACATTGTTCTATCATTTATAGCACTGTTGATAATTGAAAACTACTAATAAATTATATTAATAAAAAGTTAAAGATTCCTTTGAGATAAATTCAACTCCAGGCAACTACATGGATATGGTCATGTCTGTTATTTTCTTGAAAGAATGTGAAAGTAATTTGTAATTGCCATTTTTTACATTTTTATCTTCCCAATCTAATCTTGTCTTATAGAGTTGAGATGCTGAAGAACCCATTCCACCTATTGGAATTCAGAAAATAGGCCTTTCTTCTTGTGGCACCTTAAAAAAGAAATAAACTCCAATAACCTATATTAAGATAACAGCTGAAAATATAAAGGATCAGCAAGGTTCCGTAATGAAAGTCCAGAAGTGAAAAAATGTAATATAGAATTAAATATAAAGAAGACCAAATAAGCAGTAAAACATCAGCCTTAGGACTCATAGTAAAAATACTGGTGGACAGGTTCTGCAAGCTACTTATGGTGTAGAAGTTAAGGCATCAGGCTAAAAACTGGGGGACTATGAGTTCATCCATCTTGAGCACAACACCAGCTGGGTGGTCTTGGGCCAGTCACTTTCCTCTCAGCCCTAGGAAGAAGGCAATGGCAAACTACTTCTGAAAAAAAACTTGTGAAGAAAACAGCAGGGATTTATCCAGACAGTCTCCAAGAATCAGACATGATTGAACAGACATGATTGAACAGAAGAAATAAAGTCAACTCTGAAGGAACTAACAGTCAAGAAATACACCACAAGATAGCACTTAGAAGAGCATTCATGAAACCCAGTTCTAGGGATTGTCTATACCTGAAAATTGTACAGGAAATATTTTTCTCAATGGAAGCAAAAGTTGGACTTTATAGAAGCCTTGGATAGAAAGAGTGTTAATGCTTTTGAACTTTGATGTTGAAGAAGACTTCTGAGAATACCAAGGCTAGCCAATGAAACAAACAAATTGTTCACTCAAGACAAAAATGACCAAGCTCACTTGTGGTGCAAATAGCCCAGTATGCTTGGGCATACTGTGTAAATATCTAGATATCTAGAGAATGATAAGAAAGGTGGAAATAAAAGAAAAAAAGAAAGGCAGACAGACAGACAGACAGACCAGCAGCAAGGTAAATGGTTAAGAGCAACTATGGATTCAATGAAGAAGACCTGAAGCATCAAGTTAGAAAAATTGTCTTGGCAAAAGCCTATCTATGTGGTCACTAGCTGTTGATACCAAATTGATGACACTTAATCAACCATTTAGCTAACATACATAATACATATAGCACAATATAATATAATAAATTAACAATATAATTATGACACCAATTGTTGATCTTTTTATAACACCTCTGAGCATGGTTTGGACTTGACAAAGTGACAGATCATTAGTGCATTAAAATTAAAAGAAAACTTAATGGCTAGTACTGTCCAAAAGTTTTAAAAGTCTATTGTCATCACTTCAATCCATTTTGCAGATTTTATTTATTGAGTTTACTTTCTAGTTTTTAATCCCCACAGTGATTTTTAGGGCTTCAGTCCAAGAGAACAGCCTTACAGCAACACCCCATGGCTCCATCTCTTTTAGCAGATCTTCCTCTATGAGTGCTACATTCAGAAAGAAATGTTGGAACAGGAAGCCTTGGTTGATGTGTTCTGTAGCTGGCAGGTCAAAGATTAGTTATGACATTACCCGGACAGGTGTGAACAAGCTGGGCAAGTATTCCACTTCTTCAAATATGGCAAAGTATTACAATGCAATCTCACACAACAGCATGTCTCATCTGATCAGCCTTTAACTTTCAGATAAGCTTTGCACTAGTCCTCCGTTCCCTGAAGGCAAGTGTCAGGTTCCAGATTGTCTTGCCATTTGGCACCATGGACAGCTCTAGGTGGCCTCAGCCAATAAGCAAAGACCTTGCTTTCATTTCTGTCCAACGTTTTTATTGCCGGATTCCTCTGAAGCAATGTACTCCATCAATGGCAGAGAGATTTCTAATGTAGCTGGCAGGCTGGCTATTAATGTTAAGTACCAAGGATAAAAACCTCTTAAAAGAATATCTCCAGTGCAAGTTTTTTTTTTAAACTTTTTTGCTATGCTGCCTGGTAAAAATACCAGGGGACTGACACTGGACAATTGAACTTGTTATTTTTAAAATATCTTTAATAGTAGAGAGGGAAGAGACATTTGCTTTGCTCAGATGCAAAGAAGAACTTACTTTGCATTTTTGAAGTGATCCGCTAATCAAACCTAACTAAGGCTTTAGAATCCTCACTTTTCGAAATTCCAAAATATACTTTTGATGGTGATATAGGAATTCTGGGAGTTTAAGTCTACAAGTCTCAAAGTTGCCAAGGTTGGAGACCCCTGATATAGAAAGCATTTATTATACAGTTAAGAATTATTTGCAGAAATCATATTGCAAACAAACCCACAGCCCTGTATTTTCAGAATTGCATATTTTTTAAGGGAAAACTTGCCTCATCTCAGATTGAGTATTAAAGGACAGTCACAAAAGCAAGCAGCTTAGAAAAACTGAATTGGACAGATTCACAAAAACAAGACACCCTGAGAAATGGAAATGGACATTGTCTCTCTCCACCCTGTTTCTCCCTGCTTCATAAAGAAATAATTAGGAAGCAAATAAAAAGAAATCTTAGCACAGCTGCCCAACACGTTTGTCAAACCAAGAGAGGCTGAATGGCAAAGGGGTAAAGTAATGCAAGTTCTTTGTCTTGTTAATTTCTTGCTAATGCTCTGAATGTAACCTTATTACATCGGAAATGTGGAGATGGGAATTTGCTCAGCTTGTCTTTTTTAGCTGTGAATGAAGTGGGGATATCCTTTTTGGGGTGCCCTTCTCTAGATGTGTAATGCAGGGCCTTGAGGTTGAATAAAGAGGAGAGTAATAGAACATGAACTGATGGGAGATGTTTAGGATTAAAGAAGCCTGCCACAGATAGACTTCCACAAATTTGGAGCCAGTCCTTCACATAAACACTGTGATTTGAAGTCCATTGCTCAGGCACTGTTGATGTACGAGATTTCCTGGGACTCTAAAAGCTACAATTAATATTTCAGGCTTTGCTTTAAACTTGAAGATGAACAGTCCTTTTTCTGTGCTGGCACCAAGATTATGGCATGTAGAAACATAGAAAACTGATGGCAGAAAACAGTCCATAAAGGTCTACCCTTTGAGGGTTTTTTAATTTTTATCAGTTGACATACATGTATTTATCCCAAACATGTTTAAACTCAGTTACTGATGATTGATGACCACCAGTTCTACTAGAAATTGCTCCCAAGCTTCCACTACTCTTTCTGTGAGTAGAATTAGAATTGAAATTATTTTATCGGCCAAGTGATTGGACACACAAGGAATTTGTCTTGGTGCAAATGTTCTCAGTATACATAAAAGAAAATATACATTCATCAAGAGTCAAGAATCATAAAGTACAACACTTAATAATAGTCATAGGGTACAATAAGCAATCAAATCATACTAAGATCTAAGTCAATACAAATCTTAAGGATACAAGCGACAAAGTTACAGTCATACAGTCACAAGTGGGAGGGGATGGATGATAAAGAGTGATGAGAACATTAATAGTAATAGGATTTTGCAGACTTTGTAAATAGTTGGACAGTATTGAGGAAATTATTTGTTTAGCAGAGTGATGGCATTTGGGAAAAAATGTCCTTGTGTCTAGTTGTTCTGGTGTGGAGTGCTCTAAAGCATTGCTTTGAGGGAAGGAGTTGAAACAGTTTATGTCCGGGATGTGAGGGGTCTGTAAATATTTTCACAGCCTCTTTTTGACTTGTGCAGTATACAGGTCCTCGATTGAAGGCAGGTTGGTAGTAATTGTTTTTTCTGCAGTCCTAATTATCCTCTGAAGTCTGTGTCAGTCCTGTTGGGTTGCAGAACCAAACCAGACAGTTATAGAGATGCAGATGATAAACTTAATAATTCCTCTGTAGAACTGTATCAGCAGCTCCTTGGGCAGTTTGAGCTTCCTGAGTTGGCGCAGAAAGAACATTCTTTGTTGTGCTTTTTTGATGACATTTTTGATGTTAGGTGTCCATTTTAGATCATGTGATATAGTAGAACCTAGAAATTTGAAGGTCCCTATTGTTGATACTGTGTTGTCTAGTATTGTAAGTGGTGGTAGTATGGGAGGGTTTCTTCTAAAGTCTACCACCATTTCTACGGTTTTACGTGTGTTCAGTTCCAGATTGCTCCGGTTACACCACGAGGCAAGTTGTATAACCTCCTGTCTGTATGCGGATTCATCGTTATCTCAAATGAGACTAATCATTGTTGTGTCATCTGCAAACTTCAGTATTTTAACAGATGGATTATTTGAGATGCAGTCATTGGTATATAGGGAGAAGTTGGAGAAAGAACACAGCCTTGTGCTAATTGAACAGGTATCACATATGATTCTGCCTAGTTTCACCTGCTGCTTACTGTCTGTTAGGAAACTTATGAACCACTTACAAGTAATAATTAAAGTAATAATTCCTAATGTTACTTTTGAACTTCCCTCCTGACAATTTGAGATAACACCCCCCATGTTCTTGATTTTTGCTTAATATTGAAAATCCTGCCTTCTAGAACCTTATCCACACTCTGGATATATTTGGTTTTCCCCTTTACCATGCACTGGCCTGCTTTTCTCTTAATGTTGATAAATTGTGCAAATGGTTTCTTTTTTCTTTTTAATAAAGTTTATTAAGTTTTCACCTTTAAAAAACAAGTTCTATATACATTTTTTGCAGTTATTTGTTACATCAGTTATACCATTCTCCTATACATACACATCAATACACTATTTACAATTACACTTAAAAGCTTCAACTTTTGCATTATATATTTGATATATTTCGTTCTCCCCTTCACCATGCACTGTCCTGCTTTTCTCTTAACGTTGATAAATTGTGCAAATGGTTTCTTGCTTTTTCTTCTTCTTCTGAAAATTCTGCTATATGGTTGCTTTCATTTTTTTTAATGTAAGCTACTTTGTGCATTTTTATAATGCAAAATCAGAAGGATGGTAATTTTTAATGGTCTGAAAATGTGAAGGAAATTGGAGAAACCTATTTAGAGGACAGGAGAATGAGTTTCTTCCCCCACAAACTATTTTCTGATGTCAGAAAATGACAGGAACCAGACTGAAATAAATTCAAGGAAATATCTCCCCCACCCTCTCTCTCCCTCCCTCCCTCCCCCTCCTTCCCTCCCTTCGGTGAATATTTGATGTATGGATTCTGTGATATATATGAAAACATTTGTATAATGTTGAGCTCTCATCCCAATAGGAACAGGAAGATCACAATTTGCAGGCTTCTGGTTTTCAAAGTTATAAGGTTAAAGTTTAAGACTTTCAATAAGTTGAACACTTTAACTTAACCCTCTTCTTTCAAGCCAGAAAATCTTAACCCCTTTTACTTTAGTAATTGATCTTTCTGGTCACTGCCTTTGGTTCTAAAGTTTAAAAAAAACCAACAACACAGAAAAACAACACTTTTCAGCCAGTAAGTGATCTGGCCCTGAGATATAGTGAAATTTTCTCCTTCTCCTCTTCCCCATCTTGGTTCCACTAATGCCTGTTAATCTCATCTTGTGATACGGATCTAAAAGGAATCAATTTTATTAGGAAATCCAGAAAGTGCTCTTGATGGGAGTTTTGCTTTCTATATACCATTAAGAGTGATTAGATCATATAATGTACATAAGCAAAAACAACAACAACCCACCTCTCCGTTTTCCTGTTCATTCAGAAATCATACTCTTTGTGTAATGATATTTTTTTCTGGTGGAAGAAAACAAATAAAATATAGGATGGGAAAATAAAGTTATTTTTAAAAATAAAATAAAATCCTGCTTTATATTTTCATAGGAGATCAGAGCAAAACAAAAACGGATGAAACCTCAGAGATAGTATCAACTGGCCTTCCACATCTCTCTTAATAATTCAATAATAAGGCCACAAATGGGTGAGGATGATGGTTTCTAATTGCAAATGGAACCATGTTTGCCTATTTGACTTAGCCACCAACAAAATGCAAAACAGTGGACATCTGGAATTACTCTAATAACTTTTAAAGAAAAAAAATAGACTGAAATTAATCCTCAACTAATTATTTACATGGATATAGAGGAAATGAAAAAAGGCCATTTGAATGGAGTGGTTCTGGCAGGCTTATTTATGGCTGTGTGGTACCTTTTGATTCACTGCTCAGTAACGTCAATAGAACTGAAAAGGTTTTGATGCATTATAAATGAGCAATGGAACTAATCTCACTTGTCCCTGTAGCCAATTTCCCTAAGAGAAATGTAGAGGGACTAATGGAATTTACTACACACTGAAAGTTATATTTAGAGAAAGGCAAGGAACTGCTGTTAGTGTGAAATTTTATGGGAAAACTGAGGACCAAATTGTGATCTTTGAGGCTGTAAGCAAGCATGCAACTTTCAAAACCTTGAATCTGCAGATCTAGTCTATACAGTATGATTTAGTGACCTTATATAGACTCCAAGGAGACTTTATACTGAATCTTTCAGGAAGGGCATCCATTATTAACCCATCACTTTTTTACAAAATGAAGGTGGGCCATGTTAAGAGAACCTATGGTAGCAGTTTGTGGAATACTTTTGTAATGTGTGTCAAGTGGCACTAGTTATTTAAAAGGTTTCCCCTTCCAGTCATGTCTAACTCTACGGGGCAGTACTCATCTCAATTCATAGCTGGCATTGACCAAAGATGCTTCTGTGATCTTCTATACAGTAATATGTTGTAAGCAAAGGTGGTATTCAACAGGTTCTGACCAGTTCTGGAGAACCGGTAACAGAAATGTTGAGTAGTTCAGAGAACCGGTAGCTGAAATTTTAAGTAGTTAGGAATACCATCTCTGACTGGCCCTGCCCCCATCTATTCTCTGCCTCCCAAGTCCCAGCTGATTGGCTGAATCTTCTTTTGTTGCCTTGCACAGGAGAATGGAGCTCAAAAGCAGGTTAGTGGGGTGGGGAGAGAATGGGGATTTTATTGTATCCTTCCCCTGGAGTGGGGTGGGAGTGGAATATTTTGCAGTATCCTTCCCCTGCCACGCCCACCAAACCATGCCCACAGAAAAACTTTTTGAATCACCTTAAAAGGGTGATTCTGTGATTTGCATTCCAAAAAAGAGAACTAGAACCAGATTATTCCTATGTCATATTCCTTCTTCCATGAGGAGGTCACTGAAAAAGCTTTTGTGTTATTCAGTTACATAAGATGACATTTGGACTTCTATCAATTGTGCTATTGCCTTGAGATATCAGCACTGTATTACCACAGGAGAAATGACACCAAACTCTGTATGTTCAATGTAAGACATTCATCACAGCATGAAAACATTTTAGCAGCTTCTATTAAGTCTTGGGAGTATAGTTTTTGTACTGAATTTTATGTCTCAGGAACCAAATTGTCGGAAATGTCAAAACCAAGGCAATGCCCCTAAGTTAATTCACAAGATAGGTGAATTCCCATGATGCAGAAATTTATTTTCAAAGGTTAAAAAAAGGAATATCACTTATTCAGAATCAGGAATTACTTAATTGAATCTGACCGTGAATTTGATAGCATTTTTTTCACACTAAAACGTCAATCAGTTAGTGCCTGATTCCATAAGCTTCTATAAATCTCAGTTTCTCCTAATTTTCCATTTTTGTTAATAAGACACTATTGGCTCATGTTGTTCTGAATTCAGTTTCTATTACTCCTACTCTTTATTATTTAAGTTTAGTTTTTTATTAGGAATACAATATTACTTAAAATGTTGACAGGGTTTTTGATCTCTTTATAAGGGAAATAGCCATTTTGATATCCAGTTACCTATAACTACAGGTATTGACAAAATATCTGGTCTTTCTCTTGTCTCTGAACTCAATTATGAGGAAAAGAAGTGATGGCTTTCTTTGAAAAACCAAAGAATGACTTTCTTTGAATGATATGTACAAAGCTGTTTTAATCATCAGCATGGCAATACAAGCACATTGCAGCTTATGCAAAGTCATAGGACAATGAAACCTCCCATGGTAAAGCTTGAACCCTGGGTTGGGATGAGGTAATTTAAGATAATTTTTCCCTTTCTTGCAATGCAGTATTTGGTTTGCATGCCTTTTTGGAGACCCAGTTTGTTGACTTAGGTGCCATAGTGGAAAACTAAATGAAGAATAAAAAATGAAACAAATGTTAGTATAAAGTTCTATAAAATGCCTTACCCAATAAGGCAGAGAAGGCGGTATCTTGGATTCAAAGGCCAATTGGTGTCAAGTGATCAAAATTCAGGTTCTTGGCAACTGGGATGTATTTATGACATGTCTCGAGGCCATGTGATCACTGTAAACTTCCTAGCCAACTTCCTAGCTTCCCCCATTGACTAGCAATGTCAATGGGGGAAGCCAGACTCACTTAAATGACTGCAAGATTTATTTAACAATTGCGGTAATTCACTTAACATCTGTGGCAAAGAAGGTCATAAAATGGGGCAGAACTCACTTAACAACTGGCCTTACTTAACAAAGATATTTGGGGCTCAGTTGTGGTCTTAAATCAAGGACCACCTGTAGTTATATCAATAGCAGCCTTTTAGATAGGTCAAGGGTTAATGAGAATGGTGTCTCTTAGGCAGTGACTGAGCAGTGCAGAGGGCCGTCTGTACACAGTTTCTCTAGGAATTTTGGGAAGATGACTGTATAAGGCAGGGGTACCCAAACTTGGCAACTTTAAGACTTGTGGACTTCAATTCCCAGAATTCTCCAGACAGCTATGCTGGGAGTTGAAGTCCACAAGTCTTAAAGTTGCCAAGTTTAGAGACCTCTGCAGTGTATATACAGGAAACCACATAGCAATTTTAACATGCCTGAAATCCTCAAGGGCAGACACTGAGCCCAGAACAGTATACAGGTAGTCCTTGACTTACAACAGTTTGTTTAGTGATCGTTCAAAGTTACAACAGAACTGGGAGAGGTAGGGTGGATGACTTATGACTTGAAGTCCACAAGTCTTAAAGTTGCCAAGTTTGGAGACTACTGGTATAAGGGATCAAAAGTTAAAGAATGGAACAGAGAAGCACACATATCCCTGAAAGGAATCGTATCTTTTTCTTTCTTTCTTTTATACACACTCTGTTATCTTGCCCAGGAAAAGAAACTTTCTGTTTTTCTCCAAAATCATGCTCCAGGGATGGGAACAAATCAGAATAATCTTCTTGTTGAAAGCCAACAAGGTGGATTATTTCTGCAAAGCCCTACATTGTAGTTTGTATGTATATTCCAATTCAAGGTTGTGGGCCTTTTTGTGTGAATTTCCTGCAGGGAAGACACACTGATACAATGATCAAAGATTAAGATAATAATACCTCCCTCCAATATGCAGATAATCTTCAGTGTGAATTAAGCCTTCCAAGCAAATCACTAATCATGCTGAGGCACAATTCCTGTTATTATTATTATTTAAATTTATATACCGCCCTTCTCCCGAGGGACTCAGGGCGGTGTACAGCCCATCTAAAACCCACAAATATACAAAAATTTAAAAAGTATTAAATTAATCGGCTGATAAATGAGACTAAAAAGACCCCCCCCTCTTAAAACCCCAATTTAAAATTAAATACTATGGAGACCAAATTAAAACCATTATCTCAGCCCAGGCCGGCCTGCTCAAAGAACCAGGTCTTCAACGCGCGCCTGAAGGCCCTCAGGTCCATGCCGGTACAGAGCTCCGGTAGCAGAGTATTCCAGAGGGCGGGGGCACCCACAGAGAAGGCCCTACCCCTCAGCGCCGCCAGACGACACATAGCGGCCGACGGCACCCGGAGCAGACCCTCTCTGTGGGAACGCACCGGCCTGTTGGAGATCACTGGCAGAATGCGGTCCTGGAGGTAACCTGGTCCCATGCCATGGGTCGCCCTAAAGGTCAAAACTAGAACCTTAAAGCGAACCCGGAGAGCCACCGGCAGCCAATGCAGCTCGCGCAGGAGAGGCGTCACATGGGCGCTACGTGACGCCCCCATAATCACCCGCGCGGCTGCATTTTGCACCAGCTGGAGTCTCCGGATGCTCCCCGCAGGGAGCCCCATGTAGAGGGCATTACAATAGTCCAGGCGAGAGGTGACAAGGGCCTGAGTGACCGTGCGCAAGGCGTCCCGATCCAGGAAGGGCCGCAACCGGTAGATCCGATGGATCTGATGAAACGCCCCCCTGGAGACGGCCACGATGTGATGTTCAAGTGACAGCCGTACATCCAGGAGGACACCCAGGTTGCGAGCCCTCTCTGCGGGGGGCAAAACCTCCCCCCCGATAGCCAGCGAAGGTGTCAGCTGCTATATCGGGGCGCCGGAAACCACAGCCACTCGGTCTTGGATGGGTTGAGCCGAAGCCTGTTCCCGCCCATCCAATCCCGCATGGCCTCCAAGCACTTGGACATAGCCCCCACAGCATCGTTGGGGTGGTCTGGAGTAGAGATGTACAACTGGGTGTCATCCGCATATAGATGACACCTCACTCCAAGACCATGGATGATCTCACCCAGCGGCTTCATATAAATGTTGAACAAGAGGGGAGAGAGGACCGACCCCTGGGGCACCCCACAAAGCAGGGGCCTAGAGGTGGACCTCTCCCCCCTGCCAAAACAAATTGCAAACGGTCGGAGAGGAAGGAGGAGAACCATCGAAGGACGGTTCCACCAATCCCCAACCCCCCCAACCGTCGCAACAAATACTATGGTCGATAGTATCGAAAGCCGCCGAGAGGTCTAATAGGACCAGGACAGAGGAGAACCCTCTGTCACGAGCCCTCCAGAGATCATCGACCAATGCGACCAATGCCGTCTCAGTGCTATGTCCAGGCCTGAAGCCCGATTGGGACGGATTGAGGTAAGTAGCTTCCTCCAGGTACTGGGGGAGCTGACGCGCCACCACACTCTCAACAACCTTCGCCACGAAGGGAAGGTTGGAGACCGGACGATAGTTGTTTAAAATAGCTGGGTCCAGGGAAGGCTTCTTGAGGAGGGGGCGCACCACCGCCGCCTTCAGGGCGGCAGGGAGCACCCCCTCCCTCAAAGAAGCATTGACAATCCCCTGGAGCCAGCCTCGTGTCGTCTCCCTGGCGGCCGAAACCAGCCAGGAAGGGCACGGGTCCAATAAACAGGTGGTGGCATTCAGCCCCCCCAGCAGCCTGTCCACACCCTCGGCGGTCACAGGATCGAATTCCTCCCAGATAACACTCACAAGACCTACCCCGGACACCTCCCCCGGGACCATCCAATTGGAGTCGAGCCCCTCCCGAATCTGAACGATTTTATCATGCAGAAATCGGGAAAACTCCTCTGCCCTACCCTGCAAGAGGTCATCCCGCGCTCTCGGTTCAAGTAGAGAGCGGGTCACTCTAAACAGGGCGGCAGGCCGATTTTCTGCTGACGCAATAAGGGCGGAGAAATACGAAGATTTCGCCGCCCCTATCGCCACAAGGTAAGTCTTAATATGAGATCTCACCTGTGTTCGGTCAGACTCAGAACGGCTCGCCCTCCAAATGCCCTCTAGACGTCTTTTCCGGCACATCATCTCCCATAGCTCCTCCGTATACCACGGAGCCAAATGGGATCTGTGCCGGGTTAGAGGTCGCAGGGGCACAACTTGATCTAGAGCCCTGGCGGCCGACCCATCCCAGGTGGCCACCAGGTCTCCAGGTGAGCTGTGAGCCAGAGACTCCGGAAACAGCCCAAGCTCCCTCTGGAACCGCTCCGGGTCCATCAGGCACCTGGGGTGGAACAATCTAGGTGGTTCCGCCTCCCTGCGGTGGGGGGTGGCGGAACGGAAGTCCAACCTAAGGAGGGAATGATCTGTCCATGACAAGGGTGTGATAACTAACTCCCCAAAATTACAGTCATTCAACCACTGCCCAGAGACAAAAATCAGGTCCAGCATGTGTCCTCCAATGTGAGTGGGGGCGGAAACTAACTTGGTCAGGTCCATGGCCGTCATGGAAGCCAAGAACTCCCGAACTAACCCCGAGGTTTCACCGGACGATGGCAGGTTGAAATCCCCCATGACCAAAAGCCTGGGGGTCTCAACCGCCAGCCCGGCCATCACCTCGAGGAGTCCGGGCAGGGCCGATGAGACGTGGCAGGGAGCCAGGTACGCCTTCAAAAGACCCATCTGAACCCCTTGCCCCCACTTCACAAATAGAGAATCACAGCCAGCCGTCTGAGGGACAGTGGCCTCCCTAGGATGTAGGGCCTCCTTTATAAGCACCGCCACCCCTCCACCCCTTCCCTGAACCCTAGGCTGGTGAAATGCAAGGAAACCTGGTGGGCACATCTCAACCAGAGGAACACCGCCCTCTGGGCCCAACCAGGTTTCGGTGACACCTACCAGGTCCGCGGCCTCCTCCTGAACCAAATCATGGATCAGGGGAGCCTTATTAACCACGGACCTGGCATTGCACAACAACAGCCGGGTATTCAGGGCCTGAAAATCCGGACAACCAGGGCTGCAGGATGGGTATGGAGGGTCGGAGCGCGCTACCGCTTGCAAACATCGGGAGCGCGATCCCCTTACCGGATACGGCCCTCTACCCCCAGCATATCTACCCCTCCCAGTCACCGTGCTAATAGAATTAGCCCCCGGCTGCCCACCCCCAATCTGCCACCCCGATACGGAAACCCCCGAGACCCCCCAGGTGCGTGGGCCGGCCCGGCTGCCCCCAACTCCATGTGGGCTGTCTCCCCTGCCCACCCTGGATCCATTCATCCTGTTAAAAAACCCCATTAAAAAACTGCCAATCCCGGGTTTCCCGCGCTTCTTCTTTCCATTTCTCCGGCTTCCACGGCCCCACCATCGCTCCGGATCCCAGGATCCCTCATAGCGGAACGTCTTTGACAGTCTTGAAGGCCACTTAAGGGAGAGGGGGACGTCCCTCAGGGCCCAAAGTTCCACCCTTGAATAAATCCGTGGCCCCGGCCACCCCACCACGACGGTCCCGTAGCGTCCATGATCTCTGTGGTGATATCTGTGATGGAGAGGTCCAGGCAGACTGGGGTACACCCCTCTCCCTTCCGGCCGCCCCACCCCTGCCACTGGTGGGACCCCCGGGGGAAGGGGAGTCACAGGCAGAGTCAATCTCCCCCTCCCCGGGCCCACCACCCCTGCCAGAGGTGGGGGCCCCAAGGAGGGGGAGAGACCGATCACAACGCCTTCCAACCACCGGTCTGCGCATCGTCCTCAAAGCCATAGGGGCTGCCCCGAGTCCAGACCGGGCCCGCCATGTCCACAGCGGGTCCACCTCCGAACTGATCGGGACCCCCAAAATCGCCGCGGCCCGAGCGAGGCCGCCGAGCCTGCCACACTGTCGTGCCTCGCCAGGGACAACAGGGCCTCTTCATGACCCTTCGGAACTCCAGGGTTGCCGCGGCAGCTGTTCCAGGGCCTCAGCGGTCTCAAGGCCGCTGAGGCCAGTCCAGGGCCCCCCAGGTGGCTCCCCCAGGTCCACGCCGCCCCGGGAAATCCAGGGCCACCGCTCCCTCCAGGGGGCCGCCGGGGCCATGCCGCGGCGGTCTCCCCACCCCGGAGACCGCTGGGTCCATCGGTGCCCAAAGTATTAAAGGTGTCACCATGCTGACTACGAAGGCCGCCGCCACCGCCATCGAGGCCGCCGCCGCCGCCACGACCACCATCAAGGCCACCGCCGCGACCACCGCCGCCGAAGCCGCCGCCGCCGCAACCGCCAAGGCCGCCATTGCCGCTGCCATGACCGCCGAGTGCGCTACGGCCTCCACCGCAACCTCCGAGGCCGCCCTCACCGCTGGCGCTGCCGTCGCCATCACCGCGACCGCCACCGCGGCCGCCGCGACCTCCGCGGCTGCCGCCGAAGCCATTGTAACCACCGCAGCCCCCGGCACAATTAGCGCTGCCGGGGGCCTCATCCAGCACCGCCGGCCGCCGGGAAAGGCCTCCGAGGCCTCCAGGATCCATTCAGCACCGCCGGGGCCGCATCCGCGCCGCCCTCTGCGCCGTCCTCCACGCCGGTCCCGCGGCTCCAGCGCACCCCCGACCGGCCTCTGGTGACTCCTGCCGGCCTCCCCCGGTCCTCCCCCACCTCTGCCACCGGCGGGGGGACCCGGGGGACATGGGGGGCCGCGTCCGGAGCCGCCACGGCCGGAGAAAACTCCAGCGGAGGCACGCGGCTGCCATCTTCGGAAACCCGGAACTATTATTATTATTATTATTATTATTATTATTATTATTATTATTATTATTATTATTATTATTATTATTATTATTATTATTATTATTATTATTATTATTATCCTCTTTTCCTTTTGCTCCTAGGAGAGGAATTAATCAACAAAGTCTCTGCATGACCAGGTATTGCCACAGAATGATTCTTTCTGTACAAAAACACTGGACAAGATGAGGTTCTTCTTTGCTGTGGTATATTGGTCCAATATATGTTTTCGCTTCAATGCAAAGTCAGTGGATTTCAAAGCCACTTGATACTCACTTAAATCAAAAGAATTTACAACTAGTTTCAGCCTAGTTTATTCCAGTGGGTCCCATATAACTATGAAGGAGTCTACATCCAACTCTGTTTGCTTAATAGTGCTGAGGACAGAAACCAGAAATGACTGTAATAACAGTTCTCCTTGAAACATCTAAAGTAAACCACAATAGTTTATAATTAAAATGTAATAATTATTACAGTATCAATTGAACACCTTGCATGGAGGGTTTAACATATGACACAGGGATTTTTCACTGTTCTCAAGCTTCACATGCTTCTACATATAAATAAACAAACAAGGAATTCTTATAAGGAATTACAGGTATTACAGTTATTATTATGACCAGTATATCCTTGAGAAAATTTTATTGTACTACAAACTTGAATCACTATGGTTTCTATGCTTCCTGTTATTATTATCCATGAGCACATTGCTAACCACTAGTCCAAGAACTTGGTCTCTTACATACATTAATAATAACAGGAAAAAAGAAATGGTTGCTACACAAAAGCATGCAATATTTAGGTTACCCTCCTGATCCAGATAGAGGCAAGAAGAGAAGATTTGACAGCAAATAACTCAAAAGAGAAATTTCTTTCAAACATATGAAATATACCATCAAGTCTAAGTTAGATTGCATTGCTGAGGCTCAGAATTTAGCTTTTTATATTTTCCGTGTAAATTGAACAATTTTCCCCATTTGATTTTCTAGGTAACTGCCATTTCTCCAAAAATGTTTGAAATGGAGTCAGCATAATGGGAAAATTCCCGTTTCTGAGACCCCTTCATAACATTGGATGTGGTCAGTCAGGGAAGAGTATAACTATAGGCATTCAAGGAGTAAATGTGATTTTTTTTAAAAAAATATTTATTTATTAATCAAGTTTATTCCTCTCAGGAGAAGTGAGTCTGGGTGGCATACAATGGTCAATTAAAAAAAAGAGAAGACATATATAAAACAGGCATTTAAAAGTAGAAAAATCAGCATTAAAAAGGGACCTTATTGGTGCAGGCTGTTAATCATTTAGCACTTAGCTCAATTGCCTGCAATTAGTGCAGGTTCAAATCCCACCAGGCTCAAGGTTGACTCAGCTTTCCATCCTCTCGGGGTAGGTAAATTGAGGACCCAAGATTGTTGGGGGAAATAAGCTGACTTTGTAAAAAATACCGCTTGCAGGGGCCAAAAACCCTAGTAATAAGCAGGCATATACAATGGAATGAAGGCTATTGCCGAGCGCTTAGTATGGTGCTCTAAAGACTGTAAGCCGCCCTGAGTCTCCAGAGAAAGGCGGCATATAAATGTAAATTAAAAAAAAATAATGAAGAAGACTACAAATAAAAATATACAAGCATAGAAAATGTGATGACATCTGTGTCAATAGCAGAGCCATCTTAACAAGTCTCCTAACCCCTGGGAGCCCCAGGCTTGTTGGTGTAACCAGACGCTGAAGGACTTCCAGCATATTGAAAGGGATGGAGTTAATCTAACGTCCAATGGGAGAATCTCATACAGATAGTCCTCAACATACAACAGTTCACTTAGTGACCATTCAAAGTTACAATGGCACTGAAAAAAATGACTTATGACCATTTTTCATATTTATGACCATTGCAGCATCCCCATGGCCATATGATTTACATTTGGATGCTTGACAACTGCCTCTCATTTATGACGTTTGTAGTGTCACAGGATCATGTGATCAACGTTCTGACAAGCAAAGTTAAGGGGGAAAACTAATTCACTTAACAACCGTATCACTAATTTAAGAACTGCAGTGATTCACTTAACGAATGTGGCAAGAAAAGTTGTAAAATGAGGCAATACTCACTTACGAAATTTCTCACTTAGCAACATAAATTTTGGGGTCAATTGTGGTCATAAGTTGAGGACTACCTGTACTGTTTCATGAAGCATTATTCCAATGATAAAATGAATTACAGTGTTGCAATACAAACTCCAACTCTTACAAACATCTGTGCAACCTTGCAACACAAGCACAAACATATCTTGATATTGCAGTGCACATTTTGTCATTTTGTTGTCCTTATTGTTAGGAATGGATTTTAAATCCCAGAATTCCACAACTAGAATGGTCATTGTCTAAAAACCTGTGGTTTTGGAAGACTCCTACAGAGTGAATGGCTTTAGAACAATGATGAAAAACCTGCAACCACAAGGATGCAAATCCTCCAAAAACATTTTCTGAATTCACCCCAGGAATTCTTCCAAGTGCAGTGCCAAATTTTTGCTATCATTTGAACTGGGAATTACACAAAGAGCATTGTGCCAATTAAAAATAATTTTTATACAATAGGAGAAACACTAACCTTCATTCCCCTTTAAACAGGACAAAGGGGGAAAATGTTGGCCATAGTCAGGCCTAGTTCCTTTTTCATTACTGCCCTCACTGAGGCTCACTGATAAATGTGACAAAATTTCAGAACTTTCCCCAAACTATTGAGAAATAGGGATATTTGTAATGGCCTACTAATCAATCAGAAGAACTTTCACAACAACTTCAGTATGACCACTGACTGAGCTGAGTTATTCTGCAAAACAGAGCTTCATTATTTCACATCCAGAGATAAACATCAATTCAGAAATGATGCATGATGTCCCTTGACCTTCACAATCTACTTGGATCATGCCAGTTCTTCAATTATTGCCATTAAGTTGACTTGACTGGAATAATTGAGGATCCTATTCTGGCCAGCATGCCTAACATAGATTTCAACCCTCCTGCTCATGCCAGCTGCTACCAGAGGAAAAAAAAACTATTAAGGAGAAAACTGAGTTGATAGCAATTGGTGCCCACCAATTGGTGCTGATAGGACAGAGGGCATTTTGAAATATTTCCACAAGGATTTTTTTCTTTAGATTAAGTTAAATCCCAGATCATTCAGGAACGGCATGACAGAATACAGGCCCAAATGATAACAATTACATTCTTGGTAGTCTCTTCACACCTCTGGAAAAAAAAAACATATATCCACAAATCAAATTCAATGGTTGTAGACTTAATGGACATATTTATGAAGAGGTGTTTTTTTTTTTCTGGCTGTAGTACAAAAGCTGGTTGACTATTCCATTTTGCCAGAATATAATATTCATTTCTGGCCTACAACTTAGGTGCTTCCTAATGGCTTCCATGTAATATGGTAAGTGGACACCGTGAGAGGAATGTAAACATTGGTATGGGGGTTGGGGAAGCAAGATAAGCTTGATGGATTCACCCATCCCTGAATATCACATAGTAAATTTGTATAAAAAATTTAAACGATGTGAAATTCTCATCCATCCCCATACATATGGATAAGTGACAACTGAAGAAAGCGTAAGTAGCTTGAACAAGTAAAGAGGGTAATAATGACATTATTTACTACCTCACAAACTTTAGAGGTAGTCGACTCACCCTCATCTTCCCCCCTTCCCACCATAGTGTTCCTTTCAGCGCTAACAATTCCATTAAAAAGAAAGATTTTCCAGATTCTTTCATTTCCTTCCTGCTTGCAATGTAATGCCTATCATTAACTCTCCTGCTCAGTAAACATACCAATGTGCAGCCTCAACATGGGAGCCATTTGCTGCTTCGAACATACTGACAATTATTGCTTAAATATTCAAGACCAGCTCTGGGTCCCAACAATCAGCTGCAGCATTTTTGCTCTGCTATTACCTTGCATGTAATCAGGTAGCTCAGACAACCTGCTGTTCAAAAACTGCTCAAGTCTGTCGGGAGACCTCCCCACTTATTCTCTCACCTTATTTAGACATGTTGTGTTGTGCTCAGATTTCCTTTTAGATCAAAGAGAGCTGGACCCTTGATTTATGTTCTGGACATACGGAGAGAGAGATTTGGGTTTTTCACAAACCTTAAAAAGCAGACTGAAGGGGATCCCAGGTCTCACAAGTTCCACCATCATGTTTTCCTCCCCCATATTGATTGAAGAAGGGGAAGAATAGCATGGTAGCTAGTAGTAAAGATTCTCACTTCCATTTAGAAGGTTGAGAGTTCAATCCTAGGTAGCAGGAGATGTTTCTCTCAGAGTGCAAAGAAAAAAATATCTGCTGTGAACTCTACATAGCATCAAGAAGGGCATTCTGCCAATAAATGCTCAGCTCCATCCACTCAGTAAACGCTCAGTTTCATCTAGTCACTCTGACTCTACCCTGACTTAACGGATTACATGGTTGTAAAAAGGGAGGGTTTTTTTAATTGGTTGAGGAAGGAGATTGGTTTAGTCTGAAACAAAACCAGCCAGGCTGATGTATGGCTTCATGCAGAAGTACATACTATTTTGATTTTTGGGAATCACTACACATTGTGTTGCTGTTGACAGAATTGCAGGATGCCTTTTGATAGAATTGCAGAATGGATGCCTTTTGTGTGACATCCCCAAAAGAGACAGGATGGTGGATTTCATTCTTCCTTGTCAAGGTCAACTCACTCTGTACTTTCACTTGCGGCCAGACAACAGAAACTAGGGAGAGGGGGAGGAATGAGTGGAAGGTACGGGTGGCTGGGAGGGAATTGAGGAATTCATGTGTACCATCTGTGGCCTAGGAGAATCTTGACGCCTCAAGGTTGACAATGAGAACCTTCTGAACTAAACAGACTGTTTCCCAACTGGATTGGTGGACACTGGACAGTGGGTGGCCAATGAGGAAGGGGGATTTTAACTATGCAGCTTTTCATGCCAAAAGGCAGAACTGGCTTTGCTTTCTACTGTGCCCATATAGATTTATCAGTAAAGTTATACTCTTGGTAAAATAATGTCCCAGGAGTTTATTTTGCTGCATATGCCTATGTGACGGTCTTGAGGTTTAAATTGTGACAGCTTAAGGTAAAGGTAAAAGTTCCTCTTGCACATACATGCTAGTCATTGCCAGTTCTAGGGGGCTGTACTCATCTCCGTTACAAAGCTGAAGAGCCAGCACTGCCAAAGACATGTGGCCGACATGACTAAATGCTGAAGGCTCACTCTGTTATGCTGCGCTAGGGATTCGAACCATCAAACTGCCAACCTTTCTGATCAACAAGCTCAGCATCTTAGCTACTGAGCCATGTCCCTTTTGTAAAAACTTATATTCTCATATTTTTATTCCTTATATTTCCCTCCCAAAAAAAATGAGTGAATACCCCAATTCTGATTCAATTTTGTTATCAAATGTTGACATAATTTCAAGCCATGTTAGGGTAGGCAGAATATGGTGAAAACGGATTCATATATCAATAGGGAATCATTTTGTTGTGATACAAACTCTGTCCCTAATATTGGAATACACATCTGAAATGGAAGAACTTGTGTCATGATACCATAACTATGTTTATCATTTGGGCATTATCTTGGTTAGAAAAAAGACGCTTATAAAAATGGGTGTAGTTTTTCTCCCAAAAGTTGTAACTTTTTAAAAAATACAAATATCTTTGATGTTCTAATTGAGTCTTTTGGCTACTGAATTTCAGTGATCCAATCATGTGTTTGCATGTGTGTTTGTATCACAGATAGTGTGGTGTGCACTGCAGATGCAGGTTAAAATGTGGCTTATGTGTTTCCCCAGGAAATGGGAATTCAAAATTCTGTGAAAATCATCTTCTTTATCATATGGTGATATGATATATGGTTATACAATCTATCTATCTGTCCTAATCTACATGTTCACACAACATGATAAATCATTGTTTCAAGGCATTTCATATAAAACACTATAATAAATCCAAGTAAACCACATTGTGGCTTTTTCCAGTGCATGAAGTAGATCAGTGTGTGTCAGCTTTGAATTGCCTTCAATTACCACCTGAGACACAGTAATTTTATCTATATTTCTAAATTGGACAATAGACTGAACTCAGAATCAAATCCTTCTATGTTGTACATGAAGAATAATGGAAACTATAATCTTCTCTTGGTTTATGTTATGTCAGCAGCCATGGCTGCTGGGAATTCTGGGAACTGCAATTCTAACACATCTGGAATTCTGTTGACTCAAGAGGGATTGAGTATATTGTTGTTCTCAGTGTACAGAAACTCAGTGTATAGATTGTTCTATTAACTTTGTCCTGAATTTGCTCAACTTTTATTTTTATGACTTTCATTTTCATAAATTACAAAATCTGGCAAATTTCTGAAAGTATTAATTCTTTTTCTCTTTCTGTTTCAATTTTCCATTCCATTTGCCTTAAAAACCAAACCAAATCCAAGTAGTTAAAAACTGTTCTTACTATATGTCTGATAAGTTTAGCATACATAAATCATAATTAAAGATTATTAATGGACCAACTGAAAAATGTCAGAATACCCTGCTAAGCAATGAAGAAGTGCAATGTAAATTAGATTAGGATGCATATTTTCAAGACCAATATTAACAAGCATCAGCATGTTGATGTGTCACTGTTTTCTATATATTCACAATGACTCAAAGATCTACAGACTGTTAATGCAGGCCAGGATTAATTTGGATATGTAATAGTTCTTTATTTATAAGATTATGAGGGTGCTACATATATACTGTCTGCTCTTATATCTCCAAAAACGTATGTATGTATTTTATTTATTTATTTATTTTTTCATATTTCTATAACGCTCCCGCTCCCAAAAAGGAACTCGGGGCGGTGTACACACTAAACAAATAAGATAATACAGATAACAGAATTTAAAATCAAAATTAAATAAATATGTGATTAGGTCTCAATTAGCTAAGAATAAGAACCCTTAATAAAAATTTAAAAAACCCCAAAGACCCTTATTTGGCCAGACCGGCTTGTTTGAACAGTAAGGTCTTAACTGCGCGCCGGAAGGTTAGGATGTCTGACATGGCTCGTATCTCCGGGGGGAGACAATTCCAAAGGGAGGGGGCTCCCACAGAGAAAGCACGTAATCTCGGGGCCGCCAGCCACCAGCGATCGAGCGGTGGTACCCCAAGCAGGGCGACCCTGTGGGAGCGTACTGGGCGGCGGGAGGTTGTTGGTGGCAGCAGGCGGTCCCGTAAGTATCCAGGTCCCGAGCCATGGAGCACTTTAAATACTGTTAGTACCACCTTGAATCGAATCCGGAAGGCCACAGGAAGTCAGTGCAGCCTGCGGAGAAGAGGTGTTACGTGGGCGTCTCGAGGGGCGCCCACGATCATCCGCGCGGCTGCTTTCTGAACTAACTGTAACCTCCGGAGAATCTTCAAGGGGAGCCCCATGTAGAGAGCATTGCAGTAGTCCAAGCGGGAGATGACGAGGGCAGAGGTGACTGTGCGAAGTGCGTCCAGATCCAGAAAGGGTCGCAACTGGTAGATCAGACGAATCTGATAAAAAGCTCTCCTGGCGATGGCTGCAATATGTTCTTCCAAAGACAGCCGCACGTCCAGGAGGACACCCAAATTGCGCGCCCTTTCCACAGGGGATAATATCTCTCCTCCCACGGTCAGTGAAGGAATAAGCTGACTGAATCTGGGAGCAGGAAACCACAACCACTTGGTTTTGGTCGGGTTGAGATGAAGCCTGTTACGACCCATCCAACTCCTCACAGCCTCCAGGCACCGGGTCATCACTTCGACGGCTTAGTTGGGGTGGTTTGGGGTGGAGATGTACAGCTGAGTATCATCAGCGTACTGATGGAACTCCACCCCAAAGCCACGGATGATCTCACCCAGCGGCTTCACATAAATGTTGAACAGCAGGGGAGAGAGTACCGACCCCTGAGGCACCCCACAGAGTAGGGGCCTTGGGGTCGATCTCTGTCCCCCTGTCAACACAAATTGCGAACGGTCAGAGAGGAAGGAGGAGAACCATCGCAGCACGGTGCCTCCAACCCCCAGCCCCTCCAACCGATGCAACAAGATACTGTGGTCGACAGTATCAAAAGCCGCTGATAGATCAAGTAGGACCAGAACAGAGGAATAACCTCTGTCCCGTGCCCTCCAGAGATCATCCATCAACGCGACCAACGCCGTCTCAGTGCTGTGCCCGGGCCTGAAGCCCGATTGGAGGGGGTCGAGATAATTCGTTTCATCCAGGTACTGCGGGAGCTGACGTGCCACCACAGTCTCTACAACCTGTATGTAGTACAGTTACTGAGATATAGCCCAAATACAAATGCAGTGTTAAGAAATGTCAGAAGGAATCCTAATCCTCATATTTAGTAAAGGTTTAATTCCTATTACATAGATCCCCCCTCATCTTTTTATAGACACTAAAGTATCTAGTCTCTGTATATTTCCTTAAGGAATAGAATCAAGAATTTACCTTGAGCCAGATCTGTCAGACCCCCATTTCACTTTATTTCCCTTTATTTTAAAAATCCAGATTTCCTCAAGATAAGAGACTTTTCCATTTGGTTATGTCTTCAAATATGGTCAGTTGACCATTCTGTTGTTAATTGAGGAGCCCCAAAATACAACTGAAAAATGAGAGTTGCATGATTATGAAATTAGGGAAAAGGAGCCATTTTAAACATAATCTTTCTTGATCTCTCACTTCGTTTCACTTTTTTAAATCTGGCCCTTTTCACTTTCATAGAAAAAAAATGAATTAAAGGAGAAAAAACAATGCTACTTCTAAGAGATTTCTGGAAACTAAGTGAACCAAGCACACAAATAAGCATTAGAAACATAAATCAGCAAGTCTTTAGCGATTAGGTAAATTTTGTCACAGAATTAAAATAATTAATCTTGTGGTTAAATATACGAGCACACTTTTTAAGAAGATATCTTCAGGTAAACATCAAACAAAATTCTTACTTGAAATGTGAACTTTATATATGTACTTTGAATTAATGACAGTAACTATTTACAGATGGCCATAATCATATTAAGCATTCTTTGGAGAATAAATATTTTTGCCTTTAGCTAAAAGGGATGTTTATTTAGGAGGGATATTTCTCTTCAGTTCTGTAATCCCCTCCCCCAATGGCATTTTTAGAATTTTTCTTGGACTTTTCACATGTAGTCCAATTTTACACAACAAAACTATATAACCAGTGCTCTTTTGACTCACTTTCAAATATATTTTTTTAAAACTAGATACTAAAACAGAATGACCATGGGTGGGCACAAAAGCAATGGGATCAGAAGTAACTTCCTACCGGCTTTCCCATTGAGCTTCCTTGTGTGAAACTACCATGGATTGTCAGAAACTCCTTGTCCTCCTGCTAGGTTGATCCGTGGAACTGCCTGCCACTTTGCTAAGCCGAAGGTAAAAGCCAGGATGGGAGGGGTACAGAGTCTGAAGAAAATTTCATCTCCACTCCCCATCCCAGTGTATCTCCAAAGGCTCCCTCTCTGCAAGGAGGAAGGTGGTTTACTCTCTTACTGCCCATGCCCACACCCAGCCAGTCCTATCATACTAGCAGGGATTCAAGTCCCTTTTTCATCCTTCCCTTGCCACTCACTGCCATATAGAGATTTCAGTTTTCAGCCTTTGGTCCAAAGCAGCCAATCCACACTCACTTGTCAAGCCTTGCCACCAATCAATTGGGTGCAGAAGCCAGAGAAAGATGGGGAAGAGGGCGGGCATACAGCATTCTCCATCATCCCTAGCACTATACAATCTATGGATTTCTCAGAAGTAAAGTTAGAAGGCAAAGGGTGCTGAAGCAACCACAGTTTCCCATACTTCATTCTCAGGGGAGTTCCAGCATTAGGTAAGTTAGCCAATTTTAGCTACCTTGGTTCAATAATTGCTGTCCTAGCCATTACAATCCAATTACACCTAACTGAAGGTTGCAAACAAACAAGGCATGAGAGCTTTAGTAGTATATAGAGAGTGTATGTGCTATATCTTGTCGTTTTCACCTTTTAGAAGGAAATTTAATAGTTGAAAAACTATTCCGCTTCTATCAAAGACAATAGTGACCAGGCTGGCCATGAAAAATTAATTAAAAAAAAAACTTAGAAGGAAATATATATATATATATATTAGGTCAAGTGAAGCTTAGCTGAAAGTTTTAATCTTACAAATAGTTTAGAAGTCTTAATTGGTTTATTAAAAGCTAGAAAAAAATAATAGCATAGGGAGACATTGTAATGGATCTTTGTTTTATTTTTAGATGGGATGAGGGACACACAAATAGTTCCTTATCAAGTACAAATATTAAGTTACATTAAGTCTTCTCTTCCCCAGATATGTTCAAGAAGCAAGAACAAGCAAATTATTTGAAATTCCATTCCCAAAAACATATATTCTAGCTGCAAGGAGTTTTATAGCATCCTTAAAATAGGAGAACTAATAGTCTCTTCCATGGCGCTGAAGAACTGGAGTTTTAATCCCACAGATATCTAAAACATCATAGAGGTCCACTTAATACCAATTACCAATGTAGAATAATAGGAAGAATATACTCTTGAGATTTATTTGCATCATCTATTTCTTCTCTTGAATTGCCAGCATAGAAGCTTTATAAAGGATGGCTTTTAAAATATTTTCCCCAAGCTACTCTACTTGCAGCATATTAAAATAGTTTGTGCTTGGCATTTTGACCAAATGATTTTAGAGTAAGCAAGTTTCTGTAATAATCTAGTATGACTTTATTTGCCTTCCCAAAATGAAAGCTAAAGTATTATGTGTATGTTTAATGTATGTGTACACAGAGAGATAGAAAATCTCTACTGACTGCCTAAGGATAAAAACATTTTGAAAATAAATCTTCCAACAACACTTTTCTGGCTTAAACCCTGTGATACCTCAAAGATGGTAATGTCAGTTTGGAATGTATCTTCTGTATACCATACTTATTTAATTTCTGCTACATGTATGCACTTGAAGCGTGTGTCCAGAGAGCTTCTCCACAAGCATATACAAATAGTGGTAACAAATAAAGCTTTCAAGACCCTTGCCTCCTTATCCTGTCCAACCCAAGTTGTAGCACATCTACAGTGAATCCAGACGGTAGAAAATAAAATATGCCACATTTGTTTTGGCAACATATCTACTGCTGGAGTGAGCAATTTATTAAGCAATTGGTGGTGTGTATGTGTGCGTAACAGCAAAATAAACAGTACTGCAACACCAATACAATTCCTGGCTATGAAATATTAGCACCATAAATTCCTGAGTGAAATGTTATTAAAAATTTCCAGCTCTATAAATGCTGCTATTAATCACTTTCAAATTAACCTTATGCAAGTTAAATTATTATGAGTTCCTAGGCAAATTAAATTGTGATTAGTTCCAGACTCTTTCTCCTTGATCTTGTGTTTAGAGAAGGAAATAAAGAAGGACCTACTGGTTATGGTTTATAAAACAGCTGTATAGTGGGGGGGGGGTTCCTTTTTAAGTGTGAAATAAGTAAAGGAAGAAAATACCCTGCAATGCTTTGATTGGCAAAGAAAGAAGCTTATGGTTAGAGTAACCCTCCAATTGCTATCATCTCCATTACTGACATTGTTTTAAAAGAAATATGCTGGTTTTTGAGGCATTTTCTTTTGCTGCTTCTTCGATATTATTTTGTTGTACACTTGTTGACAGCTGATCATGGTTATATCATTACAAGTTTCATTTGCTTTTACCTGCCAATCAATGAATCCTTTACAGAAAGCACAAAAAAATACCACCAAGGTATTTTCTGCCATTAGTTGGAAACTCTCTCCTGAACCAGTTCAAGCAGGGTTATTATCACATCAGATATACAAGGTAAGTGAGGTCATAGAATTTTTACCCAGATTCCACTAGAGAGCAGTATTCTTTTGTAGAAAGAAGGTAGGTTCTGCTCTGCAGAGAAAACTAGGAGGGATCTCTTGCAAAATCAGATCCTCTGAAGTGATTTAAAATTATAATGGAAAAATCATCATACTCCAGAACATCACATGAAGTGATGTTCTAATATTTGAACTGGTTTATGTAGCTGTGGAGCTTCTGCCTCTGTCTTGGTATCTCCCACACACAAAAAAGTAATTATTATTACAAAACAAGTCATTATGTCTTTGGAAATTGGATTTATTATTAAATATTCCCTGATGCATTTGACATATATATAAACAAATGTTGAAAGAGATAATTTCATATTCTTTGAAGCCACTGATATATACAAACAGGATGTTCCTGTTCATTATTCCAAAGATTATAAAGATATTTAAGATCAATTTCCTTTAGTTCTTTCAACTATTTTTTTTAAAATGTTAATTCCTAAGTTAATTCCTCCTAAATCTCTACCAGATGTGTAGTTTTTGGAAACAGCTGTAGCCTTACAGCCACATTATGACCTAATATGCAGAAAATAAGGTTACCATGTAATTATTCCTTGTAAAAATTTATTTGAATAACATTCCATTCCAAACTATGATGATGCCAAAAGGAGGAAATGTACATTGTGATATTGTCATGTAAAGCTGTCCTTTCATACTTGCATTGCAATGTCACACAAAAATTCCTAAGTATTTTGTATCACAATGTCGCAGTACATTTATCTCCCTTTCCCTCCTTCCTATAGTTTCATAGTAGTTGTGAGTTTTGTTTTGTTTTTTAAGACTGATACAATTTTTTTAAGGAAGTGGTGATACTTTTCTGAGATTTTTCTTTCTTTTTTTTGGCAATGAGCAATTTCTAATTCCTATTTTACCACTTGATGAAGCGTGGGCAACATTTCCTGATTAAAAGCTTCATGATCTTTTAAGATATATTGTTTGATTATTTTGGCTTGGCACTCTTATAAAGAAAATACCAAAAAATCCTTAAAAATGTTGCAATAAAGGATTCTAGACAAGCCCAGTTTATGAAATCAGCTTGCAAGGAAGGACATTTTATTTGTGATTTAATCAAGGAAGAGAAATGGCATCTTGTTTGCCTCATCAAGCTCTGGTTGGATGAAGAGAGGTTGGTTAACCTCCTTCAAATGAGTTCACCAGGTTTGGAGGACAGATTATCTTTTGCCCTCCCTTAAATTGAGAGTCAATCATTTATATATATATACATTGTGTTTATATCTTGATAGAATTAGGATTCTGATAGCATACTGATCATTTATCTCTTTGAGGTTCTTCTGTCCTACAGCCTCAGAGATCTCAATTTTCTGCAAGATGATCAGGCCTGATTTCATATTTCCTCTGCTATTTCTCTTTCTGATAGAAAAAAAAATGCTTTCAGGAGGTGGATATCCCTGCCTTACCAGGTTTGGTTTTCCACTTATAAGCCTGGTTTTCCATATAGTGTTTGTACATACTGTAGGTTGTAACTGTATTTTTTTTCAAACACATCACAATTGTCCTCAAGATAACAAATGTTCGTTTGTGAGTTGTTGATAATCCCTAGCATTGTTTTTTGTGAATTTCAGCTCCTAACAATCACACAAATGACATGCAGGCACAAAACGGCTGAGTTTTGATGGCCATGTTTTTCAGCTTTTTTTTTTTTTTTTTTAAGAAAAATGGAATGTAACAATGAGGATAGTAATGATGGCTGCAGTGCAAATGGAAGTACATATAAAAAGACACTAATAAAGCATTTATAGTCTTTGAAAGTAATGGTGGTGAAATAATGTTAGTTTACTGCTAATTTTTATTTGCTCAGTTAATAGTGTTTCAGATGATGAAGGACTTCCTCGGAAAAGCTCTGGAATATAATAGTGCAAACTGTATAATACTGCAAACTGTCACCAATTTACAATCTTTATACAGATAAACTATTCATGACCATGTCAAATTGATTGCCATTGTGTGACAAACCAAAAGAATGGTGCAAGATCTTAATCAATAATAAATTATTAAAGATATTTTTGAATATGTACTTCTTGGGATCAATATCTGAAACACCAAAATCCTTAATTTGTTATCTGGGCAGTTGCCAAACCTAGATTGTGAAATCTGATAGATTTAAGTATAGATTAATACTTGAGGTATGGTGTGTTTCTCAGTTGCTTAAAAAATATGCTGTTATTGAAATAAAAAAGTTGATGTGTCACATCTATCATCCTGAAGTAAAGGTTGAATTCTTATTTCCAGATAAACCTGAATGATACTGCTTGTTCTCATACAGGCTTAAGCTTGGTTTAGTTTCAAAAACTTCAAAGGATTTATTAGGAGCTAACATGTTGGTATGACCTGTGTGTAGCTGATTCTGAGACATGTAATTCACTGTCGCCCTTGACCCTGATATTCCCCCACCCTTCTGGGTGTATCATAATTCATATTCTCCAGTAAAACACGTTCATAGCCAGGAGTTACTAATCATATTCTCCAATTAGAGATTTGCACAGCAGAAACTCCAGTTGCTTAGTTATAATTTTTGCAAGATATGAATGGAATGCACTTTTGATTCCAAACTGCTGCACTGCTTTTTCAAACTCTTTCCCCTTTCCCTTTCTGTTCATGGCAACTCTAAACTGGACATAGAAATATTTTATGAGTTGACACTGCTATTGTGACCATAGTAGTTGATGGAGATGAATAAAGAAGCACAACCTTCTTCAACATTCCTTTTCTGTGGCTTTTGATATTGTCAACCACAATATCACTCTGAATCATGGCCTTGGGTTGGAGCTCAGAAAAACTGATAACTATAATAGTCTTTAGAACAGATTTTGCCAAAATCAAAATATCTGAGTTCTCCTGCCCATACATTTCTTTCTCACTGTATTTTTATACTGTCTCTACTGACTTTAATGGGCACAATGCAAAACACTGAAGTCTTGGAGCTATGTTTTTTAATTATTAATGTCACTGGCTCTAATAAAAAGTACTAGTATATATACAGTGGTGGGATTCAATTTTTTTTTACTATCGGTTCTGTGGGCATGGCTTGATGGGCGTGGCAGTGGAAGGATACTGTAAAATCTCCAGTTAGTGGAGTGGTCAGTGGTATTTGCCGGTTCTCCGAACTACTCAAAATTTCCGCTACAAGTTCACCAAAACTGGTCAGAACCTGCTGAATACCACCTCTGTATATTTATCCTTTAAATTCAGAAAGCAAGGGTTCCTGAAAGCAGTTGGCATGTGTGAATGAAACTATATCTCTAGAATGGAACTGCTTATTAATTTTGATTAAAAATTTTAATAGATTTTTTATTACCATGTTTCTCCAACAATACGCCCCCCAATAGGACGACCCAGCATGTTTTCTAGGCATGAAATTAAATGAAATGAAATTAAGCCCCTCCCCCAAATTTAGGTCAAGTTTAAAACATGCGAAATTGGGGGGGAGGGTGGGGGGAACTTGCCTTTAAAACTGCCCCTTGGGCAGCCATGCCTCGTCACCAGCCGCTCCTAACGGCCAATCATGGCCGAGCACGGAGTGCTTCCTACTCCTGCCAAGTGCCTTTGCTGAAGACCCGGGTATGGTGCTGGTTGCAAGCCGGGTCAATAGGCAGGTGGCGGTGCGTGGATGTTGGCCTTGGCAGGTCACTTTAAATTGTGAGAACTTCAACGCCTGCCACTGCTGCTTCCTCCGCTGCTCTTGCTTTTCCTTTGCATTCCTCCATTGGCAGCGTTTCAACTGCTTCTCGGGCGGTGGAGCTGCCTCCATAGCTTCCACAGTTCCTGCCGGCACTGGCGCGAGAACAGCACCAGCGCCGATGGAACGTGGAAGTGTTTCTGCTGCTTCTCAGGCGGGGGAGCCACCTCTGTGGCTTCCACATTTCTGGCAGAAACGTGGAAGCCACAGAGGCGGCTCCCCCACCTGAGAACCAGCAGATACGCTTCCACATTTCCACTGGTGCTGCCACTGTTTTCATGCCGAGAAGCGGTTGAAACGCTGCCGGTGGAGGAATGCAAAGGAAAAGCAAGAGCGATAGAGGAAGCAACAGCAGTGGATGCCGAAGGTCTTGCAATTTAAAGTGCCCTGCCAAGTTATATTAAATATACATAGCTCATAAAAGAATTTCAAATGTATTAAGATTGAAATCAAAGTTAAGGCCACATCCACACCGCTGCCGCCCACCTGGTGACCCGGCGGGGGGGGGGGAGAAATTAATTCACCCCCGAAAAGACCTCCTAGCCATTTTTTCGGGACTCAAAAAAAAAAAAAAGACACGGCCTTATTTTATGAGAAACACAGTATTATTAATGATTTTGATTTGCATTTCAAAATTCACTTAACATACACTGTTAAGGGGACTTTCTCCAAAACATTGTAAGAGGGATTTCTACCCTATGAAATGGCTTTTTGTATTTTAAATTCAATGGCTTTTTGTATTTTAAATTCACACTCTCGAGTAATAGTTGCCTTATTCCCCATCCTCAAGAAGGAAATGAATATGCCTGCCAAGCAATGGAGATTCCTCTTAAGAATAAAGAATTGCTTCTGTTATGAAACAGTGAAAACTAAAATGTTTCTTCTATATATAGACTTGGACATATCCATTTTTATTCAGCTACATGTTAAGGGCTTTTTTCCCCCGCTTCCACCCCCGCCATGAGAATTGTACTTGAGAATTTGAAAACAAACATTTAGGTGGGAAAGAAAATTTCTGAAGCTGAATTTATCTTATGCAAGCATGTGTCTTACTACATAGCTTCACATTACCCAAATGTGAAGCACTGAAGCTATATAATAAGATACATGCTTATATAAAATACATTCATGGAAGCAAGCTAATATCCCCCCCCCCCTCTCATTTAGGGAAGGGGTGTCCAATCTTGACAATTTTAGGTCTCTTGGACTTCAACCCACAGAATTCTCCAGTCAACATGTCTGACTGGAGAATTCTGGGAATTGAAGTCCATGAGGCTTAAAGTTGCCAAGGTTGGACACCTCTGAACTTGGAAGTAAGAATAAGTGGTGATAAACTAAATTTCCTTTTACACACATAACTGAAACCACCATGGCAAAATCAATCCACAAGAAAAATAAAAGAATACTATTGTTCAGCGTCTCATATAGTTCCTGGGTCCAATGAAATACATTCTCAGTGGTAGGAATGATGCCAGTTTCTCGCCAGGTATTGAATGGATCTGACCTCTAGAATCAGTGTGGTAAAGCTACAAATATGCCCTTCAGTCTTTTTTTCACTCAGGACTTTTGAATCATTGTTTTGGGGAATGTGAACTGTTTTTTCCCACAATGCACTTTCCAAAGCCACTAGAAAAATCTACTTTCACTTCTGCCACTGCCTTCAAGGTCAGCTTCCTGCCATTTGATTGAGTCTTTCAAAATCCAGAGGGCAAGGGCGGAACGTTTGTGTGTCGTTAAACAAAATATATGACGCTGATAGTTAATAAAGAGAACCACATAATTGCTTTTTGAAAAACATAAATCTAATTTTCTTTAGTTTATACCAAAATAGAAGAAAAAATTAAAACTACTAAAAACCAAAGGCGTGTACCCAGTGATGGGATTCAAATTTTTTTACTTCTGGTTTTGTGGGTATGGCTTGGTAGGCATGGTGTGGCTTGGTGGGCATGGCTTGGTGGGCATGGCTGGGGAAGGATATTGTAAAATCTCCATTCCTACCCCACTCCAGGGGAAGGATACTGTAAAATTCTCTCCCCACCCCACTAACCTGCTTTCCAGCTCCATTCTCCTGCACAGGGCAACAAAAGAAGACCCAGCTAATCAGCTGGGACTCAGGAGGTAGAAAATAGATGGGGTTGTGGCCAGTCAGAGGTGGTATTTGCCAGTTCTCCAAACTACTCAAAATTTCCACTATCGGTTCTCCAGAACTGGTCAGAATCTGCTGAATACAACCTCTGGTATGTACCCATTATCAAAAGTATAGAAAAAAGCTCAGTTTTTTTTAAATGCCGGTGTTAAAACATTGACCACTCATCAAGTTGACCAATCTCTCCCTTACAATGATGAAGTGTCAAGTCATGTTCATTCTGACTTGACCCCAAACTAGCTTAAGAAAATCCTGCTGGAACTGAGACACTTTTGTGTGAATTCGAACATAGCAAACTGCCCCATCCTAACATTGAAGAACTGGAGAACCATTTTGGTCCAGTGGTTAAGACACCAGACTGGAAGGCAGGAGACTGTGAGTTCTAGTCCTACCTTAGGTATGAAGGGTGGGACTTTTGGCCAGTCATTCTCTCAGCCCAACTCACCTCTAAGGGGTATTGTTCGGAAAATAAGACAAGGAAGGACTTTTAGGAATGCTTTCCATCCTGAATTATTTATATAAGCAAACGATCTAGATTAAGGGTATTCAAACTTGGTAAGTTTAAGATTTGTGGACTTCAACTCCCAGAATTCCTAAGCTAACATCACTAGAGGAGGAATTCTGGGAGTTGAAGTCCACAAGTCTTAAAGCTGTCAAGGTTGGAGACCCCTGATCTAGATGTACATGCATACATACATATATTTTCACTGCTATTGTACCCACACTTTTCTGTTTCAGGATAGTAATTCCCAATAATTTTACTTTCTGTGAGTGGGTTTTTCTAGTCATATACAGATAATCTAATAACAACCGCAATTGAGAGCCCAACATTTCTGTTGATAAGAGAGACATTTGTTAAGTGAGTTGTACCCCATTTTACGACCTTTCAGGGAAGTGAATCCCTGTAGTTGTTAATAGAATAGAATAGAATAGAATAGAATAGAATAGAATAGAATAGAATAGAATACTTTATTGGCCAAGTGTGATTGGACACACAAGGAATTTGTCTTGGTGTAAAGTTAAGTTAGTAGCACTATTGTGAAGTGAATCTGGCTTCCCATTGTAACTTCGAACGATCACTAAACAAATTGTTGTAAGTCAAGGACTACCTGTATGCTGTTCTGGGCTCAGTGTGTGCCCTTGAGGATTTCAGGCATGTTGAAATTGCTATGTGGTTTCCTGTATATATACTGTAGAGGTCTCCAAACTTGGCACCTTTAAGACTTGTGAACTTCAACTCCCAGAATTCTCCAGCCAGCTGGCTGAGAATTCTGGGAGTTGAAGTCCGCAAGTCTTAAAGTTGCCAAGTTTGGGGACCAAAGGTGGTATTCAGCAGGTTCTGACAGTTCTGGAGAACAAGTAGCGGAAATTTTGAGTAGTTCAGAGAACCAGCAAATACCACCTCTGACTGGAGATTTTACAGTATCCTTCCCCTGCCACACCCACCAAGCCACACTCGCAGAACCGTAGTAAAAAGTTTTTGAATCCCACCACTGTTGGGGACCCCTGATATACAGTATCCACAAAAGGCCCAGAATCAGCAGTGCTGCCTCTTCTAGGATTGTTTTGTAGCTTTTTGAAGCAGATTCAGAGGTCAGTTTGCTCATGGCCAAATTGCTTCACTGAATAATTTACACAGGCCTGATCTGTAGTCCTCTCAGGAGCACTCAGGGTTCCTTCTTTCAGTATCTAGAAAAGCCATCCTTTTCATTCTAAATGCTGCCTAATTAGTAACTTCTCAACTGGATTAAAAGGAATTAAAAGGAGACCACTGCTATCTTTCACAAAGGGAAACAAACATTCAGAATGCCTGAAAATAATCCAAAGAAAAGCTGCAGTCCTTTCCCAAAGCAGACAGCTGGGAAGTGACTCTCAAACCATTGAAGGAAAATGTAACGTTTGTAGTATTTACATAGTAGCAAGAGCACATAAAGTGGGCTTAAACCAACACAATTTAAATGCTTGGCAAGGTGCTGCTGAAAAATCAGTATATTCCGGTTTTCACACTGAACAAATTCTTCTCATTCCTCCCCTCCCCTGCGAAACTCTAAATGTTCTTATCAAGCTATAAGAGGATGAAAAATCTCTCTAAAAGTATGTTTGGTACGAGAGAATATTTGTACTCAAGGCTGAACTGTGGGCTCCTTAGTATCTTTGAGCTTTGTTGTTTTCTTGCAGATGTTTCATTACCAAAAAGCTAGGTAACATCATCAGCACTAGAAGGAGTGGGATTTACTCTCATTTTATATACTAGTGGCTTGTCCTGTAAATGTTAGTAGAAGTGGTCTTGGTGGTTTTTTGATTGGGCTGTTGTTTGCTGTTAGCTTTTTTGTCTGAGTTGGTAGTTCCTTGACTGGGATATGCAGACAAACAAACTAACAGTGAACAAGCCTAATCAAGAAACCAAGAATACTCCCACTAAGTCCACTTCTACTAACATTTACAGGACAAGTTACTAGTATATAAAATGAGAATAAATCCCATCCTTCTAGTGCTGATAATGTTACCTAGCTTGGTAATGAAACATCTGCAAGAAAAAAAAACAAAGCTCAAAGATACTAAGGAGCCCACAGTTCACCCTTGAGCTACAAATATTCTATCGTACCAAACATACTTTTAGAAAGATTTTTCATCCTCTTGTAGCTTGATAAGAACATTTGTCTGAGTTGGTAGTTCCTTGACTGGGATATGCAGACAAACTAACTAACAGTAAACAAGCCTAATCAAGAAACCACCAAAAATACTCCCACCAACATTGACAAGGCAAGCCACTAGTATATAAAAAGAGAGGAGACTTCACTCCTACTAGCACTGATGAGAATACCTAGTTTGATAATGAAAGGTCTGCAACAAAACAACCAAACTCAGAGAGCACCAAGAATCCCACAGTTTTCATGCTTGGTTTTCATAAACTTAGGGGAAGGAGCTGTTGAAATCTCCCGATGTAGGAATTCATGGTTTTCAGGCCATAATTGAATATATATCTTGTGGAGTTTACAATACATACCAGACTCATTTCTCCCATTGCCCCTGGCTTTGACTTGAGGTGGTTATACTGTTTTAGACAAATTTTACAGCTGTAAATTTCAAAACAAAAGCTTCTGAACTTGAACCATATGTTATTTCCTTTTGGCTTGGACATAGCAGGAGTTTGGGTTTGGCTCCAATTCTGTGGGTGAGTTGGTTTTATTTTCCCTTCAACCATTAAAGAACTTTTTTTTTCTCCCTAGGTTGATTATTTGAGTTTTTCTGTCCAGAGGAGTTCAACATCATAAATGGGATGGAATCAATTTATTATGTTTACCCACCACAGCAGTTAAACAAAATGGAAACTGCTTGTCCAAGTATGTATAATAAATTTCCACTGCAGGGAGAGAGCTGAATTAAAAAAAAACCATAACCCTTTCCATCCAAGGTTTTCAATTGGATCTCTATCGGTATGACTTTTCCCCCAAAGGGAAACAGTTTCTGTGCTTGTGCCCATTTTCATCTCTTAGTCCCACCTCTCTACCCAACCCCATTCATTTGCTAATGGAAACCAAATTATTTCCCCGTCCCATTGTTGTTAGATATACAACAAGAACTGTGTGTGTTTTGGATCTCAGAGCTAAAAATTATTCATAACTTGATAAAGCTGCAAGGAGTCATTTTTCAAAAATGTGGGGCAGCTTTCAAGCCAAGAAGTGTGCTCTTAGCTCTTTGGCCTCACTGATGGAAGTATGAAGGCTCTTGGCCTACTTTGATGAGGACCAGCTGTTCTTTCCTTCCTTTCCCCTTCTCTTAAACCCCCCCACCCCATTCCCATGCCCAGCTACACATAGCCAAGTTTAAATAAATAAAGTAGCATCATGCTTTCCAAAGCAAGACAACTTTGGAGGGTTGCCACCTATCCCTGTAAGAAGATATCAAGTCTTATTGAACTTACTCAGACTTAACCTAAGAATTTGTCCAGCACAAGACTGCATACTGTATCAAGTGTAGGCTCAAGTGTAGGCTTGAGACCGTACCTCCAGTTGTTCTTTGGAAGTCAGCCAGAATTGCAGTCTTCTTGTTCCACATTAATTGCAAAAGAAAGTGGAAATATAATACAGGTAGTCCCTGACTTACAATAATTAACTTACACTAATTACATTTAGTGACCATTTAAAGTTACAACGGCACTGAAAAAGTGACATAACCATTTTTCACAGCTACAACATTTGCAGCATCCCCATGTGATCAAAATTTGGATGTTTGGCAACTGATTCATATAACAGTTGCAGTGCCCAGAATCATTTTATTAGCTTTTGTAACCTTCTGACAGGCAAAGTCAATGGGGAAGTCAGATTCACTTAGTAATCATGTTACCAACTTAACCACTGCAGTGATTTACTTAACAACTGTGGCAAGAAAGGTCGTAAAATGAGACAACACTCACTTAACAAATGTTTTGTTGAGCAGCAGAAATTTTTGGGCTCCAATTATGGCCGTAATGGCCACCTATATTAGCCTTGACAAAGAATATTGCTTTCCTGCTGTTTTGCTCTCCTAATTCTTTAACCCGAGTGGTACAAAATATCCTCCCTTGCACAGAATGATGAAGGCATTGTAGTCAGAGGCGGGCTGCACTTACGTTACCAACCGGTTAGTTGGTTGTAAGTGCATGTGTGCACACACACCCCTTTGGGACTGAAACACAGCATCAATCAAGCAGCTAATCAACTCAAGCAACTCCAGTGAGTATAGCAGGGGCGGTGCAGAAATCAGCTGGGCAGTATTGGCGAAGGGAATGAGCCAGAAAGTTAGTTATATATGGAAAGCATAGTGCAAGAGCGGGTGGATGGGCCCATCCAGTGATCACAACTACAGGGTTCGCCCAAACTGGTGCAACCACACAGCAGCCCACCACTGATTATAGCTCTACACTGAAGTACATTGACAAGCAAAGTGCAGATTTGCACACATCTGGTACTTTATTGCTTGTGTTAGCATTTAATATTTTAAAATTAATCTTAGCTTTCAAATAATGTTTGTGCTTGGTAACAAAATTCCTCAGGTCAGTTTAGAGATTCAGATTTGCTCTATGATTTTGCAAGGTGGCAGGGGATTTTTGCTTTCCATTTTTCTTTTTTAATGTATAAAGAATCTTTTTCCTAAGAGTCGCTCTTTATCACTGCCTGGAATCCAAAGGTGATCACATAGGATTGTGTAGCTCACATGAAATGTCATATATTGCTGAAAAGGAGGTTTGGATCTGAGGAATCTTTGAGGAGAAAGCTAAAATGCCTTTTTGTTAACTTCCAGTGATCATAAAGTGAGGACAAGCCATGAATCCCTTGGGGAATTTCCCATTCCTCAGTTGGAAACAAAAAGGCCTTGGATTATATTTGCTCCCAACATATATCCTTCTGTGAAAAAAATAGGTGGGGAAAGTTATCGAATATCCAAGATTTTTCAATAAAGCTCTTTTATACTCCCAATGGAGGCTGTAAAAATGGAATAATTAAGTTTGAGAATCTCAGTTCTAGACTATGTTCAAAACTTCTACAGTTCACTAAAACGATTCAACCCTGGATAGCTTCCCGTGATTGCGAAATTGAGACTTCTGCAACTGCTTCTGCTTTCCTTTCTTTAGTTTTTGTTCGAGGTGCTTAAAAAAAGCCCTTTCCCTTGTTTTGTGTACAATGTTGGATTATAGATGTCAGAAACAGGCAGCCAGGAAATTAGCAAGCAGCCTTACAATAGGGAATCAAAACCCACTGAGCAGAAGTATCAAGCTCTTGTTAGAATTATATTTTACCTGGCTCGGTGCAGCAGTGAGACTCACAGATTTAAGCATAAGAAGGACATTGCTCTCCTTGTTAAAATAAAATACTAACAGTACACAAGCAGTCATGTTACACATTCAGTTCAAGTCAGGAGGGAAAAGATTATGTAGAAATGAGGGAATGTTGCCTTTCTCGACTGCTATGCAAAGAACATATTTTCTTGTTTTTGGGTTGGCTATCAAAACATTCTCAGGTTTCTAAGGTTATGAAAGTAAGATCTGAGGGCAGCTATATGGGGTGGCAAGGCATTAATTTCATGGACAATCTTCCAAGTTTAGACTCACTACCCAGTGGTGCTGGTCTTTGGGTCCTCCTCTTCCTGGAAAGAGGGGGATTTATTACACTTCGGGATATGCTCAGGGTCTACTCAGTGAACTGAAGTATGTTTGTATAACCTCACTGAACTAATACTGCATATACAGATTGTGGGGAAGTGTAAGCAGCTTTTCTATTGAGAGTTGGTCAGAGGTTATCTGTACACTTAGGGAAGGATTGTGCAGTTTCTGAGTCAACATTGGCAATTAAAATTACAGCTAGCAAAAAATTCCCCTTATTTTTCACCAGCCAGATGACCAGTCTACTACAGGTAGACTTCAACTTAGGACTGGTTGTGTAGGAGCTGTTCGAAATTATAGTTTCACTGCAGCACTCCTGCAGATATTCACTCTTATGACTAACTGCAGGGACAACAACCTTCCCCCTCCATTTATATCTTCCCCATTCCACTCTATCAGGTACCAACCAGCCTTGAGCCCACTTACCCACCCCCCTCACCAGTTCCTGAAGGTCTTGAGCTACAGAGCTCACTTTAGGAAAGGAGAACTGGCTGCTCTATCCCTCCACATTCAGGGAGATCATCCAAGCCATGTAGAGTAACCCAAAACTGGCTACCATTTTTGGAGAAGCCTCAATGAACTCTGGCTGCTCTGAAAATGGTGGCTGTTTCCAGAACAACACCATGAGGCCCAGGGACACTGAGGAATGGAGTGGCCAGCTCACCTTCCTCAATGTGAATTCCAGAGACTTTCAGAAGGTAAGTGTGCGGTAGATGACCAGTGTGGGTGTGAAGGAAGATGGGGGTCCTGATGGGATAGACCTGCAGGGACCCTGTGGGGTAGGAAAACAGGTCCAAAGCCTGTGGGGTCCCTGAGGAGTGGGAATTGGAGCATGGGGTATCTAGGGGGGTAGGCCTTGAGAGACCCAGGACAGACAAGCCTGAGTGGGCCTGCACTAGAACTCCCAGGGCTTCCCCAATCCCTGAGGTATCCTATGCTCTGCTTAATGACCCACATAATCACATAATAACAACATAGGAAAAGTGGGGTTGGGATTGTTAAGAGAGGCATAGTTGCTTCATTTAATAACCATCATGACAGCAGGTTCCATTATAGTTGAGTCAAATGCTTCTTGAACATAGCAATAGGAAATTAGTGATCTGAACCAGCACTGCTGGGAAATCTGGAGTAAAAAGTATGCTTGTGGAGGGCAATGTGTTGTGTGTGTGTGTGTGTGCATGTGTTCACATCCATATGTAGCTATAAGTAGGCCTTATGTTACGAGACACTTGGGATCGAAACCTTTGTGATTAAGCAGAATAGTCATGAAACTGCATGTGACCACACTTAATTTTATAACTGCTTTTCCATAGTTGTTAAGCAAAATAGCACAATTCTTCAGTGAAACCTCACCTGATTGCTGTTTGCAACCTTCCTTGCTAGCTTCCCCTTCATTGGAAATAGCAATCATATGACTTTGTGGCATGCTGGAACTCTTATAAATGCAAACCAATTGCCAAGTGCCAATCACAATCACATGACTGAGTGGATGTTGCGAAGTTCATAAGTGGGAGGACCTGTTAGAAGTCTCTCTTTTTGGTGCTGTCACAATTTCAGGCACTAAATTAATGTTTGTAAGTCAAGGATTATTCATAGATTTCAAGCTACTGGTATAAAATCTATTGAGTTCTCAGGGCTGAAAAGATTGCAAACCTATATAAATGAGTGGACAACTTGCAGGCCATTAGCTAAAAGTTTCTTTTTTTTACCATCTTGGGAAGAGATAAATTATTAAACTTATTTGAGGAATAAGTTAAGATACAAAGTGTCTGTCTTTAACTCAGCAGAGACTTGCTTGCATCCCTGTTTTAATACCTTCGATTCAAAATTGTTTATTTATTTTCAAGAATGATTAACAGACCATGCTTGCAGGTTTTAGTCACCATGTAATTTTTTGGACCCCTACACCAATGGGTGAAGATATCGCACCAATCAATTCAACTGATAATAACACTAACTAACATCTTTTTCAGATTTTAGAGACCCAACATCCAAAAAAAAAAAATCATTCTCATGCTGAAGTAGAATGCTCCACATCTTTATTTAGCTAATTGAGAGCATTTATCTTCTATTATCTGGGCTGGGAAATCTATTATGTTATATACCTTTACTCCTATTTACCACTTCAGCTTAATGTATGTGTGTGGGGGTTGAATTTGTTTGTTTTGGGTTTATTTGTGGGATGGGTTTTTTTTTTTAGCTAATTATAAATTCCATCCCACTCTACAAGTCATACAGCCTGTTTATTTATTCACAAATCACCAATGAAACAGAAACAGATTTTTTTTTTAAAAAAAAAATGGCTTACCTATCCAGTGGCCAGGCATTGTTTTCTTTGGTTTCAGATCAATTACATCCATATAATTCAGCTGTGCTTTATTGATAGGATAGCACCAAGGTATCCATAGCTCTATCAATAGCTAACCTTTTAAGCAGATAATTAATTACGTGAGTATTTCCGTCCCAAATTGGAAGCCATTGACTAAGTTGCTAAGTGTATGAATTAAATCAATAGAATAAAAAGCAACACCTGCTTGACCTAAATGTGAAAAAAGAAGCAGGGGAAGAATCTATAAACCTCATTTCTCAGTTATTGATTAAATTTTCAGCAGGGCCGGAACATCCACTGATTTTCATAACATTAGAACATTTTCCACAAATTTCAGTGACAAAAATCATCTGAGGACTGAAGCAATTTATAGATTACTTTCTGTATCTGTCTCTAACATATTTCTCCATTAGGTAAATAATGAGGAAAAGTAGCTTGAAATGTTCTGTTTTGCCTCTCCAAATTTAGAGCTTTCCAATTGTGTTAGAAGTACATTTCTCAGAATTTTTCAACAGCAGGCCAACTGTACAAGTTAGATCAATGGGAGTGGAAGGATTTAGCTTTATGGCCAAAATTCTAGCTTCTCTGGAGAATTTCATTGCCTAAAATAATGTATTGGTAGTTCAGGTACATAGCTAAAAGACAAAAAAAAATTTTTTTAATGTACTTGATATTAAATGTGAAGGAAATTAGTTACAGGCATTCTTTGTTACGCAATTGCTTATCTTCATTTGTGAGTGGTCCAGCAACTTTATCTTCTACTTTGAAACCTTCACAAATGTTCTCACAGCTTCTTCTGCCTGTTTACTTAGCCTAGAAAAAATCCAGTGTGGAAGAACAGAATTTTTTTTTAAAAAAATTGGCAACACTTGAAGCCTTCTGTCTAGACAGTGCCTCAAGTCTGATATTCAAGCCATTTCTGAAAAGATTTGTTATTATTATAAAATTCAAGATGGACTCAAAAAAACCTCTTGTCAGCTCCCATGACACAATAACTTCATATTCTTTTTTAGGCTTTGTCATTGAAGGAACCTGAGGACTTTGATGGAGCACAATTAATGTAAGTTTGATTAGATACAGGAATATAACAAAGTATTAGCATTTGATCTTATATAAAAAAAGAAATGCAAAGAATTCTTCCAAAGAATTAAATATCATCAGTCAGAACTGCATTAATTAATCAATCTGATGATGGCAAAGTATATACTGCTCTGATTGAGATCAAACAAAAGGCTGTTATTTGATTATGTTTTACATTAAAGATATTCAGAAAGGTGCAGGAGAGAATGAGGCAGCAGGCAACAGAACAGAGTTAAATTGTAAAACAATTCTTTCTTTCTGCCAAAGAGAATATCATCTGAGCCCCGCAATGCTTTGGAAATAATTTTTAAAGGAAAAAAATAATAAACCACAACTATTTTAACTTAACTGCAGTTTACAGAATTATGAGTTCTGGGGTGGTCTACCCTGACCCTTGCAAAGGTTTCTATTTCCTTGTTCCACAGAAATGCAGATCTGCACATAGCCAAACTTATTTCATTAGGTATAGGAGCAAGAACATAATGTGGTCAAAACCAATGTCATTATTTATGAAAATGGGCACCATAAAAATTACAGTGAACTTCAAATAAATGTGAACAAGCAAGCAAGTAGGCAGAATCGTATTGCAAACATAATACAGGTAGTCCTTGATTTACAACAGTTCATTTAGTGACTGTTCAAAGTTACAACCACTGTTGATTATTCAAAGTTACAACCATGGGGGTGCAGTGGTTAGAGTGCAGTACTGCAGGCTACTTTTGCTGACTGCTGGCTGCCTGCAATCTGGCAGTTCAAATCTCATCAGGTTCAAGGTTGACTCAGCCTTCCATCCTTCCAAGATGGGTAAAATGAGGACCTAAATTTTGGGGGGCAATATGCTGACTCTGTAAACCAGTTAGAGAGGGCTGTAAAGCACTGTAAAGTGGTATATAAGTCTAAGTGCTTTGCGATTTGTTGCAGAGTTGTTGCTACAACAACTCTGAAAAAAGTGACTTATGACCATTTCTCACACATATGATTATTGCAGCATCCCCATGGTCACGTGATCAAAATTCAGATGCTTGGCAACTGACTCATATTTATGAGGGTTCCCAGGTCATGTGAACATCTTTTGCAACCTTCTGACAAGCAAAGTCATAGATAAACCTGACTCATTTAACAACCATTTTACAAACTTAGCAATTGCAATGATTCACTTAGCAACTATGGCAAGAAATATTGTAAAATGGGGCAAAACTTACTTAACAAATATCTCGCTTAGCAACATGAAATTTTGGGCTCAATTGTGGTCATAAGTTGAGGACTACCTGTATGGTACAATGAGAAATGAATTCTGTGTTAACATTTTTTTCCTCTTTGTTTATGGGATGACGCTTAATTATATATTTAGATTATCTTCTGGTTGATAATTTAAAAGTTATGGTTTGCTTTTTTCAACCCATAAATCTTTTCTTTTTATCTTAAACCAAGATGCACATTCCAGCCTCATACATTTTCTCCAACTTCCCTTCTTGCTGTGGTTTTCCATGACCCATCTATTAATTCTCTGGGTGGCGTGGAGGGCTTCAGTGGACAGAGAAGAAAAATGCTGTATTCTAAAGTTCCAATTACTGTAGTTTGAAATTAATTAATGTAAAGCCAATTCTTTAATCCTAGGAATGTTTGAAAGAGACATGTTTTTCTAATATCTGAATAGCAATAATCGTTCTAACTCAGCAAAGTTGAGACAGGTATGTTTGGATAGACTAAAGGTTCTTCTGAATCAACATGCAGCCAGAAGTTTGAATGGCAAATATTTTATTTATTTCATTTATATAGTGGCCAATCTCACAAGCAAGTGACACTGGGCAACATACAACAAAGCTAAATAATTATCTAAAATCATTATCATATATTGAATAGCTTTACAAACCATAAAAACATCCGAAACAAGAATAGGCAAAGGGATGTTAATAGTAACGAAGCTGTCAACTCATCAAACATTCCTATGCTTGTTTCCGAGTTGCCATAAGCAGGAGTGGGAAAAAACCTAAAGGAGCAGAATGGCAATTAAAACCAGAAGTGCATTCCATGCTTATCTTAAAAAGATTGTAGCCTAGGCAGTAGCCTAGATTGTAGCCTAGACCGGCTGCCCTCGTAAATCCTTCATTGGAGAACGTGATTGATGACACTCAGCCCGTGAATATGCTTCTGTTGGAGAATTGATGACACACCTAGGTGGGAGGGGGGAACATGGTCACAGGTGACCATGAATTACATGTGTCAGAGTTGGCTTATATGGGTTAATGCCGGACATGTTGCTCCTAATAAATCTTTTTGATTATTTTGAAGCTTGGCCGGAGGCTCATGATTTAATTAGGACAATTGCCGGAATCCTGACAGAAACCACAGACTAGTTCACCTCTCCCTTGGAAAATCCTCAGGGATTTTCTAAGGTACCTTCAGAAGTATTGAGGCCACTCGCACTTTAGGAGTGGAGGAGATTCCATGGGGGCCATTGCAGAAAAGGTTCATCATCTAGGGCTTTCCAAACATAGCTCCCTAGATGACAGAACCCATAACATGCCCTTTCTATTAGATCTGATGGTATGGGAAGAAGAAATCAAGAAAAAAACAGTCCCCCAAGTAACTTGATTCCATGCCATGTAGGGTTCTGAAGTCAACATCAGCACTTTGAATTGGGCTCAGAAACAAATTGATAATCAATGCAGCACAGCAGATGTATAAAATGTGTTCTACCAGCCCATAACTGCTTGTGCTGCTACATTTTTTCACTAGCTCTCTTCAAGGGCACCCCCATGACATTGCAATAGTCCAACTGGGAGGTAATCAGGGCATGAGTGACCATGCGTGGGACCCCTTGATCCAGGAATGGGCACAACTGATGCATGATACAAACTTGTGTAAAGGTCCTCCTAGCCATTACTGCCATCTGCTCCTCAATCAGGAGTCATGAGTCCCAGAGGACCCCTTGGTTGGAGACAGGGTCTCTTTTGGGCAGTAGAACACTATTCAACACCACATATGGTACAACCTTAAAGCCAGAGGGCCCTGAACTGCTTAGAGCAAATGATGCCTTTTCTTTAGAGTTGTTTGTTATTCCATGGATTCTGGCTAGATTTTGAGGCTGTGAAATTTACCTTCATTGCAGTGAATTCTTCCTTGCTTATAATACAAAGCCCTATTTTATTTCATTCCTTGGCATTCAGAGCTTCTCAGTTCCCCATCCTCTGAAGATGGCTCTTAGAGCAATGTAATTTTGTTGGGATTATGATGGGTTCAGACATAAGACAATATTTCTGATGAGTTGTGATGCATGTTAGATTTCTGGTAAGAACACAGCAAATAGAAGATATCCCCTGAAAAATTGGAAACAATCTTACTGCTGGCCAGTTATGGAATCCAGACTGGCAGAACTTTGTTTAAAAATAAAAAATGAAATATAAATGTAGAAGGAAGGAATTCAAGTAGGTTTATTGAGATCAAATCTATAATAGATATTATTTCTGGTAATCCTTAATGATTTTTTTTTTGCTGATTAGATGATGAGGCATAGTCTCAATGACTTGTTTATAGAGAATGAGGCGAGATATGGGAAGAAAAGACTGATATATGTTAAAAGATGGTGATAAATTGATAAAGTTGTTTACACTTGGCTGGGATGAAAGGGGAAATTACTTCTTTTCTTTCTCTTTTTCTCTTTTTTCTTTGCACATTTTCCTTTTCATAGGCTGTACTCATTTTATCTGTACCATGTAATCTTCAATAAAATTATTTTTATAAAAAAGCTTAAGCATGTCAAAGAGTGCATTGCTTTTTTGCGGCCCAAATAGCAGCAATTTAATTCATCTTCTCTCTCGCTCTCGCTCTTTCTTTCTCTCTCTTTTTTCCCCTGGAAAGCCATTCTCCCACAATAGTATGGAGAGATCCAAGTGCCATGCTCTTATGAAAGCTGAATAAAAACTTGGTGGTACTTACCGAAAAACACTAGAGCGTGGGCCTTCCTGCTATTGACAACAGAGGAGGCCACTTCAAACAGGTAAAGCTACATTAGTACTTTTAAATGTGTCCTTGGGAATACGCTCATCTAGAACAATGATTGCTGTGGAAAAAAAATGAGATGAATGCTGCTTTCAGAACAAAATTACAGCTCTAAGAGAACAGCTCTGAAGAAATAGATTTGAAGAGTCTAGAGAGTAATTTCATGGAAAACAAATTGGGTAGCCAGTTTTAAAAGGCAGGGGGAATAGTTAAAAATGTTACAAAAACATTGTTTTGCGATACACTGCAGCCCAGAGTTTTGATTACTGGCAACAAAAGGATAGTTAAAGAAAAGAGATTATATAGCTAGGCTATATTAAAAGTTCACGCTCCTTAAAACATAAATATTGCATGTTTTCTCTCTTTTAACTATGGAGAAGCATTTCACTTTCCATCGTTATTTCAAAAGTGCTACATGATATCTTTGTTAATGGCAGACCATTTAAATTGTAGTTTTTTTCACATATATATTTGCATAATCTGGGTTTTAAAAAATATGAACGCAATGGAGGGTTCTTTATATTATACACTTGGCCTGTAATCAGTATATAAATTACCAAAGTGATTGACTGTGGGCAGCACTGAAAGTAATACAATTCAATTCTAAAATCCTATAATAACCCTAATGGCTTTCTGCAATGATAGTAAGCTCCTTCAGGAACCATGACATAATGAAGAACAGGTCCCCTAAAGTTTTCTAGCTTGACATTAGCTCCACTATCTAAAATGGTCATTTATTAATATATTTACCTGAAGAATGATCTCTCCCTCCCTCCTTCCCTCCCTCCCTCCCTCCATCTCTTTCAAACACAAAAAACTAAAAGCTCAAAATGTTGGAAGACACTAGAATTCCCACATAAGATAGTTATGAGATTCTGGAATAAACAGCTCTATTATAGGTTATTTTTATTTCATCTTTCTGTCTTTTTTGTTTGTTTGGTCTGACTTTTTCTTTTTTTCTCAAAATGCTTCATAAGAATATAATTTTATTTGAAAGATGTTTCTGTTTCAGTAAGCCAGACATGACTTTCTATCAGTTCCCTCTCAAGTAAGTAACAAAGGAGTTCTGGGCCGCTTGCAATCTAACTTTTTTATTAGGAGCTTAAGAAGAGAAAATGATACTAATTTTAGTGCTCATCAGTGCTATTTAAAGCTGGCCTAGAAGCAGACACTTAGCTATGCACCTTGTCCATTGTAGGTGACCACTCATCAATCCCTATGTATTATAGGGGGATACAATTGCTGTGTATTATATCATCCTTAAAGGTAACCCATTCAGAGATTGTTAAAATAAGTCATTGTAGTCTGCATGGGATGGAATATATATAATTTATGTATAATTGTGTATTTAGAAATATAAAAGCTAGTTTTGATTACTGATGCCTCCTCACTTCTAAAGCTGCTAAGAAAATCAAGTTCAAGTTCCTTATGATCCCACTTCTGACCATTGCTAACTGGCCAGTAACATTTTATGGCTGAAATCAGGTTTTTCTTATTTTGGAAAGCAGCCCTGTACCATAGGAAAACAAGGAAGCTGGAATGGGGTTCTTATGTCAAATGCGGAGCTCTTTCTGAAACTTCAGATGTGAGCATTCAGAATAAATTTGCAAAGAGAAATCCATGGGCTTCCGTGGATTACAGGAAGAAAATGATTAGATTCAACCCATTGTTCTTGTGTGTTGTGCTGCTGTAGTATAGTCTGAGTTGCACTAACAGGTTTGAAATATTATCTCAGTTTTAATGACCACTGCATAATTGTAAAATAGTAAATTGCAATATTTCTCTCTCCATGTCTAGCATATCAGTCCCTGCCTATTGTTCTATTACTGTGATTATGAATTCCAAAGATTTATAACCTTGTTTACTACTTTACTATTCTGTCCAATAATTGAAAAGGATGCAGCTCTTCACCGAAAGCAAAGTAGTCCCCAATAGCCAGAATTTTATTTGTTACCTTGGTAACAAACATTGCCAAAACCATTAGCTTCATATGTGGCTTTCTTCGATGAAATTATTGTTAAGATGTTTAATAGCCAGGATTGTAAATGAGATGTGGTTAGCATGATGGCCTCAATATGAACTTATTCAAGTTACAGGGCTTCAATAGTGAACTTTACAAGATGTGCACAGATGCTAAGTGGCAGCAGGAAGAGAAGTACATAAAGATGTCAGCTTCTAATTCTAATCCCATTTTCTTAAAAGACAGAAATAATGTCTTCAGAATCTCTAGCCTGCAATAGAGTACAGAGAAGCTATACACCATGTTGGAAAAAGTTGGCTTGAAATTACACAATGACATTTTGCACTAGGGTGGAATGTACAAGAACTCTGGCTTAGTGTGAACAAGCAAGAATGCTAGTAGATCCTGGTTGGTTGTCCCCACTTGGTTTCTCTTGTCAGCAGGACTGACTAAACAAACCATAGACATTTTTTCTTCAGATTGTTTACTAATATATGCTAGCCAGGAGCTCTGGCTTGTCTCCTTCTTAACAAAATCAGAAGTCATCGGGGGAGGGGGGAGATTCTTGGACTGAGCTTTCTGGCTTATTTGGGAGACATAAGGAAGAGTTCTGGAATGCATGTAAAGTTAAACAAACCATAAAGAGAATTCCCATAATTTGTTTAACTGATTCTGTTTCTGTTAGCAAGAGAGTCAGCTAAAACTAATTGAGTGTGCCACTTATTTGCTTGCCCTATGCTGATTTTGATCTTGATCCCCATAAATTGGTACTTAGTTACACAAATTGCTTACACTAAAATCTATTTCAACCACAAAGAAGGAATTTGTATTTATAAGTTATTCTTGGACTTCATGCTGTTTCATTCTGCAAAAGTTTCCTGTTGACAGGACTTGGAATTATTGGATCTCCAAGGTCTTTGTTATTTTATGGACAAATGACTTTTACCTTCCACACAGAGGAAGGGGTCAAGCTCTTTTCCAAAGCACCTGAAGGCCAGACAAGGAATAATGGATAGAAACTGAACAAGGAGAGATTCAACCTGGAAATAAGAAGAAATTTTCTGATAGTGGGAGCAGTCAACCAATGGAGCAGCTTGCCTTCAGAAGTTATGGAAGCTTTAATCACTGGAAGCTTTCAAGAAGAGACTAGACTGCCATCTGGCAGAAATGGTGTAGGGTCTCCGACTTGGGTGGGTGTTGGACGAGATGACCTACAAGGTCCTTTCCAAATCTGTAAAAAAAAAAAAAACAGCAACATGGCCTTCCAAACAAAACACATGCCCATGCCCAAGATACAAATCTTCCAGTATTTTTATATAAAAGGTGCAGAGAGCTGTAATTAAATTGTCAGAATGATGAAATAGAAATTGTGGTGCTTATCCTTATGCCTGGTAGTAACTCTATGCAAAAAAGGTAGAGTGTGAGTTGCAATGTTCAAATACAGTATTCCATCAGATGCCCTTCTCCCTCCCCTTTCAGGCAGAGACCTATAGTTCTAATAGAAAATCTTGGGTATATAAGAAGTTATCAGATTTCACTGATTGCAGTTACATGATTTCATAAGGTACTATGACTAAACATTTATTTATTTATTTATTATTTATTTATTTATTTATTTATTTATTTATTTATTGTACTTATATGCCCCCCTATTTCCCTGACAGGACTCAGGGCGGTGCACAGCCAAATTAAAATACAGAGGACAATACAAAATTAAGAACAGTTAAAAGACCAAATATAAAAGGCTGAAATTTATAAGAAGTTTAAAAGCCAAACTAGATAAAAACCAGATTAAAATCCTAAAAACCCCTAAAAACCCCTAGGCCAGATTGGCTTGATGAAATAAATAAGTTTTCAATGCGCGCCGGAAGGTCAGGAGATCAGGGATGATCCTCATCTCCGTGGGTAATTCGTTCCAGAGGGAGGGTGCCCCCAATGAGAAGGCCCGCACCCTCGGGGTCGCCAGCCGTCCAACCAGCGGCACCCCGAGGAGGCCAACTCTATGGGAGCGTACTGGCCGACGGGAGGCTGATACATGATCATCAATGCAGTTCAAGAAATTTTAATTGCCTATACAAGTTTTACTTTCTCAGCAGCTATGAAGTCTAAGAAGACATAAAGAAGTTTAAGGAAGAAAAATGGTTGAAACTTAGCTAAATAACCTGCAGCCATGCAGATGTCGCTGAATTACATGTCAGCCAACACTTCAGTTCTCAGCAATGTGACCATCTAACAGATGTGAGATGATCATTCACAATTTCAAATATGCTGGTTTTTCAAAGGTATTTATTAGCCACATCCTGTCCGGATATACTGTAGGCTAGGGTACTTAAAAAAGAAGAAAACAGAACTGAATTGTTCTCTAGAAGTGCAAAAGTAGATAACATATCTTTATTGAACTAGCTGTAAGGAATTGAAGTGCATATACCTGTATGTCAACAAATTATTTTTGTTTTTTGTATAAGTGTGTGTGTGGGTGTGTGGGTGGGTGGGTGGGTGTGTATGTTGGGAGTGTTGAAACTTAATTTCAATAAGATTGTCCAGCGAAGTCAAAATTATTCTAGATTTGGGGTATATCTCACTGAGGACTTCAAAGAAGAATTAATTACTGAACTATATCTCCTCGTCCCTCATTTACAAAATTGTATGTCTTAAAACAGTATAAAATGCATTTTATTAATCCTTCTTACCTTTATTCAGTATCACTAATTCATTCAATATGGCTATTTTTTGTTTTTATACTTCCCAACTGGTGACAATGACTAGGACTGCAATGCCATACAAGCTACAATATTGAAATAAGGTACTCTGAACAGCGTCCATTTGAGTTAGGATGAAAATAGTGTTGTTGTTGTTATTGCAGGCTATCACAGTGGACATCTGGATATGTGGTGGCCATATTATCCAAAAGTCATTAAGACTTCCATTTTTAAAAGTTATAAATGTTTTAAAAGTTATAAAATCACTTTTTCAGGCAAAATCAGGCTCATTTACTTATTAACTGTAAGCACTTCTTACATATTACAGTATATTAACAGCTGTTTCTGTTCAGGATCAATCACTTCCAACTTCTCAAATGGCAAATATTCCTCTGGACTTCATATTAGTGATTTATTTGGGTGGTTCCCTAGATATGTGAGCCATAATAAGCATGCCCTACATGTTGCAGCCACAAACCTGAATATGGTTGAAGACACTTGATTCTGGAGGACATGACACATTGCTGAGACTGTTCCCATCGTTTACTGCCTGGAAAAATACACATTATTTATAGACATAAATAATGTCACACCCCTTTTTTTTGGGCTTGGCATTGGCTTTAATGATGACATTGCAAACTGGGTTGGGTGGAGGCTAAAAAACTACTATTGGATGTATCTTCTAGATATATCACAGAATCGAATTAATTATGCAAATAAACAAACTAGTTGAACATATGATGTATGTGTATGTGTGTGCATGTGTGTCTAGATGTATTAATAAGCATATTTGATGTTTTGGATCACCCAAAGTCATTCTTCCTTTTATGCTACTAACCTGCTGGAGCTGTCATTTTATTACTAGATTTTCATTTAGAATTATGACCCATTCCTTGTAAAGTGCCAGATGTTTTAAGTAGGAAGAAATAAACACATGATCTAGCAGGGATTATAAGAGCTCCAGTTTTCCCCTCTGGAATTCATTGGTCATGGCCTTGTGGAATGATCAAAGTTGAATATGCCTGAAATAAATAAGGCAAATCAGATGTTGTTTTGGAAAGCAACAAGCACAACTATGTGAAAGGATTCATTAGGCCCCAGTGACCAGGCTACAAAATTTGAGTTAGTTTATTAGTGTAAATGAATTAATTTTGTAGAATTAATAAGATATTAATAAAATAAAAGGGCTGATGTGTTGGTGCCGTGTATTCTTTACAATGTTTATAGGTGAAATGAAAATGATATGTGGGTCTTTTCTCTTGCATATACCAGATAGAAGAAGAGATCAAGGAAAAATCAGCTAGGCTTGTTCCTTTTTTCTTTTTAAATTACTACTATTCTTCCATGATGATCTATGGATTCTCCTGTCTGGGATAGTTAAAGACAAATGGTCGTATAGTAGTTTTCTTCAACACTCTATAGATGAAGAAGTTGTTAAGCAAATAATAAAGCAGCTGGCAAAGGACAGGAAATGTTTACCTTAATTTAAAATGTACCACATGGCTGAGGTGATGCTATCAGTAAGATTTGTAACCCAGTGAGGGATTGGAGTAATAACTAGGAACATCCACACACACACAAACACACTAACAATTTAGCTGAAAATGAATAAATGCACAAACGAAAAAATAAAATGGGTTTTAGGAATCTTCCCGTAAAACTTAATAATCACCTAAATTTTATTTTCTTTGGCAAGAAGTTTCAGAAATAGAAGATCTCCATAAAAATAAGATCTTATTTTGAATGGCTACCAATCTAATTCATCTTGTTTATTAAAATTTGGCTATTATAGTTAACTTTTTTTTTACCATGCAAAAACTATTCAACTTTTTTCTGCTAATATATATATAAATAATTAAAATCTTTGGTTCTTCGGGTTTTCTCCCGCGTAGAATTGGAAATATCTAGGTGACGTTTCGATAAAGTCTCATTCATCATCTTCAGGCTTGTGTCTTCGGTCTTGTGCTTCTCAGAGTAATGTGAGCTTGCAGCTGCTTCTTCCTTTTAACTACTAGTGGGGGTAGTAGTGGCATTGTTGTAGTTTTCTGAGTTTGTTGGTGTGTGTGTCTGTCTTGAGGGTGGTCTGTGTTTCGGCTCTCCAGACAGTGAGTTGTTTGGTTTTGTTCCAATGTGCGGGGTGAATCTTGTTGCTGAGTCTGAGGTGAAGTGTGAGGAGATCTTTGTTGATTTGGTCTAGGAGGAATCTTTTTGTGTGAAGTTCATTTCTGATTAGGGCCAATTCTGTTCTTTTTAGGATGCATTTGGTGGCTGCTGTGTTGGTGTGGAATTTCAATTGGAAGCCAGAAACAAACTCCTCCCACCTCACAGCCACACACGAAACAAATAGTGCACAACATCTCAGACAAGATCCTCAGTGAAGCCGAAACCAATGTCCTTTCGAAAGGATTCAACTTTGCTGTCGCTCCCAAACACATCCCCACAGAAACCATCATATGCGGAGTTGAAACCAGCCTGACCAAAACCAACCCTGATGATGCGAACAGAATCAGACTTGAAATTACCAACATCCTCTGCACTAGCAAACCACCCAAAAGCAACTTATCCAAAGAAGAACAAACTGCACTACTTAACCTGAAAAAAGACACCAGCATAATAATCCTACCAGCAGACAAGGGCAATGCGACAGTGGTTATGAACACATCCGACTACCAAACCAAGTTAACCAACCTACTCCAAGACCCCACATACAAATCCCTAAACACAGACCCCACCACCTACCTAGAAAAAACCACCAGATCCAAAATAAAAGCCTCCCCTATCAGTGAAGAAATCCAGCAAAGAATCATACCCAGAGAGAAATCATCCAGATACCTTAAGCTTTATGGTCTCCCCAAGATACACAAAGAAGGAACCCCACTTAGACCAATAGTCAGCTCCATAGGCTCACCTCTACAAAACCTAGCCAAATTTCTCGCCAAACAACTACAGCCCTATGCAGAATCCATCAACTCACATGTAAGAAACGCATTCCAGTTCATCGAGATCATAAAGAAACAAAACTTACAACCCAGCGATCTATTAGTGAGCTTCGATGTCATATCCCTCTTCACCCAACTGCCTATAAAAGAAGCTTTGACAGCCATCCAAAATAAATACAACCCCCCAAGCACATCCTAGATCTGACCAACCATTGCCTATCCAATACATACTTCACCTACAATGGACAACAATACAAACAAATAGAAGGAGCACCCATGGGATCATTCCTCTCACCTGTCATCGCAAACCTCTACATGGAACACTTTGAAACACAAGCTCTAGAAAAATATGATCACAAACTCAAACTCTGGCTCAGATACATAGATGACACCTTCATAATCTGGCCACATGGGAAAGAAAAACTGAACAATTTCCTCACACACCTCAACAGCCTACACCCCAAAATACAATTCACCATGGAAACAGAAGCTAACAATCAACTTCCCTTCCTAGATGTCTTAGTATACAAAAAATCTAATGGCTCCCTAGGACACACCATCTACCAGAAGAAAACACATACAAACTGCTATCTACACGCACTCTCACACCACCACCCAGCACAGATCAATTCCGTAGCTGAGACACTCATCTCCAGAACAAAATGCTTAGCCGATGAACAACACCTAAAAACCGAACTACACGCTCTCACTAACGTATTAACAGCTAATGGATTCCAAAGAAAGAAGATTACTCACCTAATCCAAAAAGAAACCCCAACCAAAATCCAAGACAGAGAACAAGAAAATGGCAAAGCCCTCCTCCCATATATAAAAGGCACTACAGACAAAATCAGCAAGATCCTCCAAAAACACAACATTAAAACAGCATTTTGCACAAATGGAAAAATATCCACCATCCTAAGAAACCCTAAAGACAAAATTGAGTTAGACAACCAAGGAGTATGCGAAATCCCAGTGCACCTCCTATCCCACCACATACATCGGACAAACTAACAGAAGAATAAGTGCACGCATTGAAGAACACAAGAACTCAATCAAAAAAGAAGAACTGACCTCTTCCCTGGTCCAACACCTCAAAGCCACAGGACATAAGATTAACTTTAAAAATACCAGAACTATCGCCAAAACTGAACACTTCAACAACAGAATAATCAGAGAAGCCATAGAGATAGAAAAATACCCACACAGCATGAATAAACGAAATGATACCTCCCACCTAACAGCCATTTGGAAACCCACCCTCATTAACAAACGAGTACCTAACATGAAGAAGGACACCAGACCCACACCCACGAGGCCACACAAGAAACTACCACCACACTTCCACGTAGAAAGCAGACTCACACCCACACAGAAGATGAAACACAACCACGGACCAGAAGCCGTACCACAGCTGCATCACTACCTGCTTCAAATCCCCCCAACCCATACATGAAGGGAACTGACGCCCACCATGAAGATGTGGCACGACCACAAACGCGAAGTCAAACAACAGGATCACAGTTCAACAGCTCAAATCCCCCAGCAACTAAGACTATCCTGAGTACAACCAAACCCCAGTCAATCAGAACACAGCCAAACCCCCAACCAATGAGAACACACCCCCAGCCAATCAGAACACAGCCAAACCCCCAACCAATGAGAACACCCCCCCACCCAATCAGAACACAGCCAAGCCCCTACCCAATCAAGTCACACCCCCACTAGTAGTTAAAAGGAAGAAGCAGCTGCAAGCTCACATTACTCTGAGAAGCACAAGGCCGAAGACACAAGCCTGAAGTTGATGAATGAGACTTCATCGAAACGTCGCCTAGATATTTCCAATTCTATGCGGGAGAAAACCCGAAGAACCAAAGATCCACATACAAATACCCACAAAAACCTCCGAAATATATATATATATATATATATATATATATATATATATATATATATATATATATATATATATATATATATATATATATAAATATATATAAAACATTACTATTACATTACTTAAAATTGAATGAAGTAGTTCTTATTTTACAATGAGATTGTTTATGAGAAATTCATTCATAATCTTAGCAATATTTATCTGAATGAAAAGACTGCACAATGTCAAATAAAAAGAGCCTCTTAGGAGATAAAGCCAACTAAGTATACATTGCAAGTTAGTAAATATTTTAGTTTTCTAGGTAAACTGATAGTCATACATTAATTCAATGAACGTAAAGTTGTCAAGTTATTAAGATAAATGTCAATGAGATGTTTATTAAAGGACCTTGTGTAGTTAATACAATGGCATCAATCTAACTCTATTTTTTTCCTAATACTAGAAAATACACAGTGCATTTGAAGTAACATTTGAGACATTAAAGAATAAATATTGCTTCCCCATGAAAATGGTCTGCTGAAGCAATGAAACCATAATAGATACTAATAAAGAGAAACAGAAGCATCTCTTCATCCAAAAGCATTTAAGGACCATATTAGTGATGTATATTCAATTGTGGTTTGAACTTCCATCTAGCTGTTTTAAAGAATCAATAAAATCAATTTAAAAAATTAAAACATGTACATATTTCTGACTATATTTTAAATAATTTTACTGCATATACAGTGTCATGTAATTATTATTATTTTGCTTCTGAAATTTTCTCAAAATTTAACTATGCAATTCAAGGATAGGTTTCATATTTCTCTCTAGATGTTGGATTATAATTTTCACTATACCTCATCATTCAACATGCTGGCGGAGTTTATTAGGAGTTTGAGGCCAAGAACTTCTGGCATGTACACCTTGAGGCCCGTTTCTGATGTGACATGCCAGACAGGGAATTAGTGTAAGACAATCTCAGGATTAAAATATTATTGCCCCCCTCCTTCTCCTCCCAAACAAGAAAAGGTTCATACATAATCTCAAAATCAAAAAGCTTCTACACCATCACTGTGTTCAGTCACCAAATCTTTAGAAACAATATTAAGGCAAATATTCAATTTGCTTGTCTTCTCTCTGATTATTTTAAAAGGTAAAAACAAAGAGTAAAATCATCTTCTGTCCTAAACTGCATCAGATCCTGGAATGACAAAACAAGGAAAAGAGGAAGCCACTGCTTATTAATTTACTTCCTTGATTGACCTCTGAAGAAGAAAGTGAAAACTATGGGAACTGTGGAAACACAGGCATTGGTTTTCCCTCTGCTCACTTAACTAATTTTCTGAGGAGCTCTGAAGGGCTCTGCAAAGTCACCAAGCAAATGTTTCTTTATAGGTCCTGAAGTTCAGAAATTAAGAGGAGCTATCCAAGAATCAAATCCATTGAGAAAACTTCCCCATCTAAAATAAATGAACAACAGCAGACTAACTTTGGTTTAACTAACCCTGCAGCTAAGAAAGAAACAGATCACTTCATTCATCCAAAGCAAGTTGATCTAGGAATACAGAAGTTCAGAAATCCTTTTTGGTTAGAAGTGCCCTTAAAATATATGAAAGCAAAACAGATTCCTCTTCCATATGTTGAAATTTATTTTAAATTCATACAGACATAGGTAACAACTAGTGCTAGTGCTTGAGGAAAGGTACAATCTCTCATGAAATTATGTATCTCCTTCCAGACTTACTCTAATTCCATATTAGCATATACTTTCCACAGCCCTCTTGAAAGGGATGAGATTCAAGATAAAGAATGGGCTAAAACATAAGTGGGACTATTGTTGAATGCTGACATTATAATATTATGTAATGCACTCAGATTCCCAAAACTCCCTTTTTGTAGGCTAGAAGGGTCTTGTTAGAAATTATGTTTATATAAAGCATCACACAGAACAAACAAAGAGTACAGTCACCATGTGCTTTACTGCTCAACTGTATACCTATAACAGGAAACAGGAAACTCTATTCAGAACAGAGGAACATAGAGTATATACCATAGATCCCAACTTGTAAATACTGCCATCTACTGGCTGAATACTACTGTAGTTATTACATAGAAATATATTCTAACAATGAATTCCAACAGGTCTCCAATTTCTACAGATTCAATTCTTCCTTCTTAGCAATATCTCATGCTAGACACAGCTAGACTAGCTGTGCTTTGAAGTGGCTTCTCAGGGTCTGCAGTGCAAGAAGATAGCTAGAAAAACCAAATTACCAAAGTGAATTCTACTCCTTCTCTGCATCCAAGCCAATGTGATGAATATTTGCATTCTACCACCACCCAGAGGTGAAGAAATATTATCCAATTGTGACTGTAGAGAAGATAACACTGCATTGAAAGATTTAAGATTCCTGGTAGACTAGACTTCCTGAGTAATTTGAAAGCAAACTTCACAATTTGTATACTGTCCCGCTCACAGATTTTCATCTACTGAATGTGTGTATATTATGATGACTCTATTTCCTCCCTGTTGTTTGATTTTGACATTTTCCAGATCTTTGGGGAATGGGGAGGGTGTTTAATCCACTGGTAGAAAGTTCCACCAACTGGAAGTTTTCTGCTTCTAATTCGAGTGTATGTGCTCCTTCCCTGTCATTTCATCAAACAATAAAAAAAAAAGTTCTCCTCCCCACCCCTTTGAAACTGGCTACTTAATTGTTGTTGTTATTCTATCAGGAGCCCTTCTGCAGCTCAGGGAGAGTCTGTTTTCCATTCTGGAATGTTCTTGACTCACCTACTCACTTCCAGCTACTATGCTCAGTTTAACCAATCCATTTCTGTGAGAAACCAGATGCTTTTCAATACAGCATCTGCAATTTGTCACTGCTTCCCCCCCTTCCTCTGCCTGAAGTTAAATGTCTTGTTTATGGGGTTCAAGCTCAGGTGTTTTTGTATGCCTTGTTTACAATTTATGATCTTCCTCCTCCCATCACTCCTCAGAACAGCTTCTGTTTGCCATCATATCAACAAGGGTAAAGCAGCTTGGAAGGACTTTCAAATGAAGGTTTGTTGCTGTGCTGTCTTGCCAGTTTCTGTATACACCTTAAGTACTGTCTGTATGGAATTGCTACAGCTACAGAAATTATATATATATTTATTACAATCAATGTCTTTCCCTAATTGATCTGTTTTTAATTGAGTCTCTGGACAGCTTACAATACATGCGATATATGTGTGTACCAGTGGTGGTATGCTACTTGTTCAGCCTGGTTCAGGCGAACCGGTAGTAAAAATCACTACCATTCGGCTGAACGGGTAGTAAAAAAAAGCACCTGACAATCAGCTGATAGGATAAAAGACCAAAAACCTAGTCGCTCTTAGTTTTTCATTTCTTTGTCCTCTCAGCTGATTGGCTTGTTAGGTGCACGTGCGTATGAGTGATCACCCACCGAACTGGTAGTGACTAAGGTAGGATCCCACTACTGGTGTGTACATATTCATGCAGTACATATATACATATACAAAAATGGCAGTGAGTTATTGTGTTACATTATATGGTATTGTGCCATATTTTGGGGGAGAAGATAATGAAGGGATATATGCAGGGGTGGGTTTCTACTGGTTCTGTCCACCTCTGTAGAACTAGTAGCTCTGAAGAGCAGCAGACATAGAACCGGTTCTATGTCTGCTGATGTTTTTGCCCACCTGCCCACCTGGGCTCTTATCTGATTTTTATTTCCTGATTTTTCAACTTCAGCTGCCAAACGAGGCACAGCTGTAATTAAAAAAAAGCAGGAAAACAGGGCTGTTTCAAAGACTGCGTCTCTGCACACAGCATGCTGATGACGAGTTACAGGCGCACGGCTCACAGAGTGCAGGGAAGCTTGTAAATCCCAAACTGATAGTTAACCCTGTCGTATCCCACCCCTGGATATATGTGAATTAATAGCCAGGTAATTAGAGGCTGCAGATTGTGGACTGACTTCAAAAGACTCACAGCTATTGGCCAACTTGGGAGCAATTAATGTGCCCACTGATTGGCTGAGGTTCTTTGCAAGCTTCAGTTGTGCAACAGAATAAGCAGGTCCAAGATGATAGTATTTTGAACATCAGCAAAGATATGAAGAAGTCACAAACTCAGAAATATGCTGAATTTATTTACATACTAGGAACCGCATGGTTCTATTATCTATCTGTAAAGCCTTGTCAAAGCCACCTTCTGTTTATAGAAACACAAATATTTGTACTGAATGCAATGGCTGTTCTCTTACCTTTCCTGAATCAACACTAGTGTCAAGCCTGCTTTAGTTCCTCTTCTGATCTATATTTAGATTTATATTATTTACCGTTCTGAGAACAGTATGTGTTAGCACAAACCTAACACTGAATCTAGCAGTTCTGTGCCTTCTGTAGTTTCTGCCACAATTTATAACCCTTTTTTGAAATCATCAAATAGGAATGATAAACATGGAACATGATAGCATCAGTATATGAAATAATGTAACATCATAAAAAGAAGACAAAGTGACAAAATGTGGTATTTCTTCCAATGTTTATTGTTCTATTCTGCTCTGATGTCTTTAACTTGAGACCAGTGTTTGCACTGGGAGCAAATGTTCAAGTTAGGAAAGATCACTCCATTTGTTGTGACCAACAAATCCGCTGTTCCACCGATAATCATAAAATTATTAATCATACTCATAATTTATTAATCATTTTTTGTGAATTATTAGCAAATTTTACTTGGCACAGCCATAGTAATATTGTTTTATTCCCATCAAACTTTTTTCTTGCTACATACTGTCATATAAATTCATTTTGGATAAAGTTTTCTTTGTTGCTTGGCTTTATTGCAAAATATAATGAAACCTACTCTAGCCACATCAATAATGTGTTTTCTCCCATATGCTGTGATACATTTTCCACTTGGATTAAGGAAAATTAGCTCTGGGGAAAATCAAACAAGGCTCATTTGGATGAGATTGAAAAATAATGAATGCTGCCATTTTGCCAATTCATGAATGTGCCAGACCTTTTTCTCTCTCTTTTCTTTGTCTAGATAACAGTTCAGTGACAAGATGGCAAAAGACAACACACTTTAGAGTGATTTGTAAGAAACTTTACATACTAAAAGTGAGCAGACCAGATGGTCCTCTTTATTTGGGTGAGATTCCCTCTTCTCCTTTTTAATGCAAACATCCTCCAGAACTGAAGTAGTTTCATCAGATTTAAAAGAAATAAAGCCCATTTAAAAAAAAAACACCCTGAGTTTTGACATATTTTTTTTCCAAGCTACTCTCTAAAAGTCTGGATTTATTTTCTGAAATTCTGAAGAACTGTGTTTCTCCAAAAACAGATGTCCAGATCAAGATACAGGAAAGGATTGTGTATGGTAGCTACAGATGAAAGGGATACATAGGCCACACCTCCAAACAGATGGAAAATGCATCTCCCTTTGTAGCATGCAAAGCTGATTGAGCAGATCCCACAATATTGGACATGAATGTATGTGCACATCTGAACTTGATCAATGCCAGAAAATAGTTGCATGTACAGTTCTTGATCCAAAGGCAAGTACGGGCCAGATTCTTTGATTTAAATGCCCAATCAAAGGATGAAGGAATCAGTCAAACATGAAGTTCATGACATTTCCTATGAATAATAATAGCAATAACATCTTAACTCAGGCAAACAATAATCAAATATTGAATAGTCAAGTCTATTTATGTAACTGAAGATTAATAATGAGTGGAGATAATTATGCTAGTAAGGAAACAATCACTTTCTAGGAATGTTTTTTCCCTTCCGATCTCTATTCTCTAATGTTAGTTTTTGTAGTGTTTCATGGTATTCCTGGTGGACTTCTGCCTTGTAGATATTTTTGTTTTGTGTGTTTGCATGCTATTTTTTTTCCAATTGACTTTTCACAGCTTTTAGGTTCAGATTGCACACTTTTACCCAGCATCTTAAGATCTGTGTCAGTTATCCTGGAGTTGTACTTAATTTATTTCTCTTCAGATGTGCTTTTGTTCTTCTCTAGTTGCTCACTGAAGTGTAGTTAAGACTGGCTTTTCTGTTTTTCATATTTAATATTTACGAGAATGGATGAATATTTAAAAGCCTGTGATGCCACTGGGTCCATCACTCTCACAACTACAATGTAAAAGCCCATGTATTTTGCATTAGTAGCACTACAGACACACTGAGCTGTTTGCCAGAGATCTGAACTCTACTCGAACAAGCCTCTGGAAGCCAGCCTTGCTTAAGAAGCTTGAGAATATCCTTCTGATGTTTTTCTAGCCACAGATGAGATGAGATGAAAAGCAAACCTACGACGACCTGTCAGTCCAAATATCGCAAACCCAATTCAGAATACCAGACCCCAAACTAACATACTCAAGGCATCCATGTCATTTTTTTACACAATGTTGATTCTCTTATGTCCTTTTTAGTAAATCCATACTTAGAATAGGTTTAAGATGCTAAGATCTCTTTGCAAGATACTGAGAAGTCATTAGTCTAAGCCAGTGATGGGTAATTAATTTTCCCAAGAGGCCACATGAGAAACTGGAAATGTTGCGCAAGGCTGAACCAATGTAATCTGATTTAATGTCCTCAAATACCGTCACATCAACTCCTCAGGCTGCTCCAGGTGAGGGGTGTGTACTGAGCAGGCAATAGAAAAATGCTTTCTCTCTTCACCTCCAGTGGCCATCAGCAGACTGAAAGAGCACATGGAGACTGCGCAGAGCCAGATTTATAAATTCCAATTGACCTCATGTGGGACAACCAGATATTGCCCGGGTGATATAAAATGCCCAGGTCTAATATAAGCCATCTGTCCTTTCCCATCTTGCTGATGGAGGAGTTGGTCTTAATTCAAGAGTGTTCAACTTTGGCAACTTTAAGACTTGTGGACTTCAACTCCCAGAATTCCCCAGCCAGACTGGCTGGGGAATTCTGGGAGCTGAAGTCCTCAAATGACTTAATACTTTGTAGAAAGCTAGCTTGGGATGTTTCACCAAGTTTTCTATCTCCAAGAAAATGGTTTGTATTTTCCTACCTTATTCTAAAGACTCTATGTAGGGAAAAATCAGTTGTTCAATTTCCCCTTGGGTTGCCTTCTTCAGCTTAGTTCATTAAGTGTAGGTAGCCAAAGTGTGACCAGTTTATGTCATACATTTTCTCTCACTCTAAAGCCTGCCCCCCTACCCATCCCTTCATAAACAAACAAATATATTATTTAGTTATTTAGTTTGGGAAGTCAAGTAACTGCATATTGCTTGAGAGTTTCTAGTACAGTGAGTTCCAAACTTGGCAACTTTAAGATGTGTACACTTCAAGTCCCAGAATTCCCAACTGCCATAAAGTTGCCAGGTGTGAAACACACTGTTGTAGAATGAGAGAAAGACTGTCCACATTCACCAGTTTGGTTTCTTCTCCACTAAATAAGATATGGGTCATTCTTAATTCACAAGCATTTTATCCATAAAAGTAGTGTTCAACTTACAATCATTTGATTATTGAACATTCAAAATCACAATCTGAATGCTTGACCACTGACTTATATTTATGATAGTTAAAGCAGCTCAGGATCAAGTGATTGCCAATTTGCTTCCCACAAGCAAAATCAAGGGGGAAGTCAGCAGAGAAGGTCACAACTCACCATCATGTGATGTCTTGCTTTAATGACCATGACAAAAAAATAATAAAATTAGGTGTTTAATAACTGCATCTCTTAGTGACAAATTTTCTGGTCCTAATTTTGATCGTTAATTGAGGATTACCTGTTTTCACTATAATTTTCAAAGAAAATGCCTTACCCTCAAATTGAATGGGACCTGATAAGAAAAATTCAGACATTTAATGCAGAGCTGTAGTTTAACTGAGTTTGTCAATAGGCTAATTCAAGACAACTGCTGAATTGTATAAAGGATACAATACCAGCAGTAAACTCTTCCCACACTTGACACACAGCATGGAAGAAAAAAATATATACAAGAAACAACACATTTTCTGTGACACCATGTAGTTCCAATGATTTTAGTTTGGACTAAACAACTGGACATTCACACTGGTGTTCCGAATTTTCCTGAAGGCTAAGATTCTCAATTCTGTTTGGGATCCCAAACAGAATGGGATTTCAGCAATTTTTTTTTAAATGCCATAAAAGACACATCCCTCCCCCAAAATGCAGTTAATTGCCACTGCTTCCAAAACCTGTGGTTTAGTTAATCTCTGGTGGGATAATAAGGCAGAGATTTTCCCCTATACTCTTATAGATTTAATTTACACTTAGAATGAAATATCCTCTTTATAGTGACAGAATCACTATATATTTGATGTGTTGATGGACTAAATAATAAGTATGATTGCTGATAAATTTCACTGCTAGAATCTATTTCCTTTCAGAGAGCAAGCCCACTAGAATATTTCCCCCAGTGACAATTGGCTAGAATTTTAAAAGGCAGCACATTTAAAAGGTGGGAAAAGCATATTTTATTTGGATATTGGGTGGGGGAAATGTTTCAGAATGGCAATTCTAAGTTGAGGATATGAGTATATATGTTAAAAATTTTTGCTTGAAATATCATTTCAAAACCATTTTCTGTTTACTGCTGCTACAGTGATTTTTGAGTGGTTAGAATATTTTCATGTAAGTAAGCTTTGCATTTTGATATTGGTTCAAAACACTTTTCAAATTTAAACTGTTTGCATGAAGAAAGAACCCCTAGAGAAACTGGCCAAAGTGCACTTCACCAGAGAAATCAGACAAAATATAAAATTTGCACATCAAATCTTTTATGGACTCTGTGTGTTTTCAAGGGGTGGGGAATAGATGTTTCCTTTGGTTTTGGCTTGTTTTTAAATGCAAATTTATACAGTTTCATGCTTTCCAATCAAAACACAAGCTGTAACTCAGTACTGGTGTGAAATTCATGCTTCTCCAGATTTTGCCATGCACCTTGCCAATAAAAGTGTATCATGAAGATGAATTTCCAAAACAGATATAATAAAAAGGGAAATGGCGTGCAAAAGTAAGCACAAAATTCCAAACAACAAATATTTTTAATCAGGAGAAAGGTGCACAAAAATGCCTGCACATTGGAAAGACCTTTAAAAAAACAAAACGCTAAATTTATGTTGAGTAAACAAACTGATAGATATTAAGTTCTAGATAATCTTGCCTACGATTTTTTAAAATTTTGATGATTTCCATTTTTTTTACTAGAGGTAATGCTAAATTCCAAATCCCACTAATTGGTATCTGGATGGATATGTAAAGGCCTCAAAATATGTTTGCTGGCTGAAGAGAAGGTGTCACACAGATATATACAAATGCATACAGACAGAAATATACAAATAAATAACAACTGAGGGGCTATCTATAAGCAAGAATTTTCCTTGACATTGCAATGCCTTATTTCACTCTTGTGGTCCATGATGATTCCCTAAGTCATCCACCTAGTGTTATTTCCCTCCTCATATCCCATTTCTTTTGAAGATGCTTTTATTATTAATTGTAGGGGTGGGTGATTGCAGTTTCCATGCTCGGCTGAGTTCTATATGCTCCAGCCTAATGGTATTATAACTCTTAATGGTGTAAATGTCTTCAAAGCTGCAGAACTACTTTGGCTACATTTTCTTTCTTTGACACAAGGCAAGAGAGGAATATGGGGATGCCCTCTGCTTCAGCTTACCTGATGATGTGGATAATTGGTCTGGAAGGTAGTGATAATAATTCAGTAGATGGCTCCACAATTGTAGAAGTGTGAATCCATTTTTTTCCCCTTGAATCCCTGCATTTCTGCCCTGTGTGGGTATACATTTATTTATAGGACTATTCAAAAACAAAATCTGAACAGCTTTCTTGAAATTCTTGTGTTCTTTGGTTATAAATACAAATGATGAGACCACAGCCTTTTCCCACAATGCAACACTGTCCACTGGTTTATGTCACTTGATTTGCATTATATGAAACAGGTACTATGTAGTATTTGTTTCTACAGCAGAGGGATTGCAGATAAAAAAAGGGGGAAAGCAGCATGGGAGTGCCTCATATATGAGACAGAATGGCTAGCATCCACACCCATGCTTTGGTCACAGTGGTGCGATTCAAACATTGTTGCCACTGGTTCGGTGGGCATGGCTTGGTGGGTGCACTTTGCACACACGTGCACACACTTTGCGTGCACGGGTGTGCCAAACGAGTAAGGCGCAGAGGCATTCACGGGTGTGCCAAACGAAGGAAGGCGCAGAGGCATTCTACCTCGCCTCCTGCAAGCCTGCACGATCCCGGTCGCTTCAGCAGCTGCTGCGCAGCACTATTCTGTGCCACGCAAAACAGCTGTTCTTCAAATTCAGCAGATAAAAGTGAATATGGGAGCCCAGGCAGGAGTGTGGGCCCAACAGCAGAGCAGCGGAGAAAACCGGTTCAGTCTCCACTGTTCATCGCCCCTACTGGTTCACCAGAACTGGGCCGAACCGGTTGAATACCACCACTATTTGGTCACCTTTGGCTAATATTTGAAATGGCCAATGAAAATCCTGTTTGGAGTTGCATAGAAAGACTTTATATCTGCCTTATGGTATTTTAAAGACAAGCTATTGCTTGATCTGATGAGATGGTTCCGTTATTTGTAATCTGAAGCTTTATCTTAGCCCTTTTATACTAATATAATAACATTCCTTGTTAATAGTTTAATTTTCGTACTTTCTGAATACGTACAACAATTTAACATTGTTTTTATGTTTTGTTTGTAGGCTACCCAGAGTAGTGTAAAGAGGAGAGGGAAGAAGGTACGGACGTACAGAAGGAAGGAAGGAAGGAAGGAAGGAAGGAAGGAAGAAGGAAGGATTTTTGATGCTTCCTGTCAGCTTTCTATAAGAAAACTCATGGGGAAACTGGTAGGAAGCAAGAAGTCATTCACTCCAGCTTCCACTGCTGTGACAGAAAACTGAGAAAGATAATTATTGTCCTGTTGTTCAAGAAAAGAAAAGAAGAGAAAAGAAAATAAAGGAGAGGAGAGGAGAGAAGAGAGAGAAAGAGAGATATTGTGGCATTATTGACCAGTGAGCCTGACATCGATTGTTGGAAAGATGTTAGAGGAGATTATAAACCAGACCATCTGTAAAATCTTGAAGACAATGCTGGGTTTTCTAAAAGTCAGCATGGCCTTCTCAAAAATAGATCATGTGAAAAGAAAAATCCTTCTTTGACAAAAATCTTTGACAAGGTAACTGGTAGAGGAACAGAATGTCATGGAAAAAAATCTACCCCAATTTCAGTAAAGTTTTTAATAAGATTCCCCCTGACATTCTTAGTAACAAGTTTTATGCTTCCTCTGCTTCAGTCCCTTCTCTCTGGAACAACTTCCCCCAGAGATAAGGCTTTCTCCTGGCTCTGTTTCCAGCCTGGAGGGTTGATGCTTATTGTTTGTTCAATGGCCCCTGTTTTGTTTTGTTATCTTTGCTGCCTTCTAGATTATTTTAGCCTGGGCTATCTTTTGATTCAATTTTTGTTGTAGTTGTTGTAGTTGTTTTTATGTTTTCCCTTTTTTTATACACTGCCCAGAGCCCACTTGAGTTGGGTAGCTGATAAATGTAAATAAATAATAATTATAATTATACTGTGGGTTGGATAGCTCTGCATGAAGGTGCTCTGTAACTAGTTAGCCAACTGCCTTCAAAGAAACATTATTAATGTCTCTGTATTGAATTAAAGAGTAGCAACCAGTAGGGTCCAGTGGGGTCCTCCCACACTCCCTTGGACCCAGTGTCCCCATGACGTATTTTGGGACCTGTATTACCTCAGTGAAGGAATGTAGCTTTGGAACAAGGCAAGAAAGAATGAATCATGAAGGGAAGGTGGGAGGAAGGTGGACTTTCAGAAAAGATTACTCAATCATGAGAAATAGGAAAGTGTAAGGGAAAAAAATCAAAATAATGACATCTTAATTTGGTTTGTTATAAGATGGGGAATATAGTTAAAAGCTTCACTCCAGTTCCAATTATTATGATTCCTACAAGCTGCAGCTGGGAGAGGTATCAGCAGGCAGCTACTCAAGCATCAATTACCAACTTTTAAAATTGTATGCTTTGACGCTATAAGCTGCTCAAAGTCTTTTAGAGATGGTAGCCATAATAAAAATTTTAAGAATAATAATAATTTCTCAAAACTCCTGAAAGTCCTTTTTTGATTCTGCTTTTAGTTTTGCTTGAATCCAGTCCACTATTCCAGCTGTGAATCTAATAACCAGGTGTTAAATGTCTTGATAGCATTTCTGCCACTGAGTCTGGACTTTAAGATCTTCTTTACTTTTGTGGTAGATTCACTTCTAACCTTGTATTTGACTTCAGTGTGCTTGATGTTGTCAGCTTGAAGGATGCCCAGGTATTTCTAGTGATCTTCTTTATCCAAAATCTTGATGTTATTTCAATAGCATCTTGATGCCTTAAGTTTTCATGATTTTCCATATTTTGGAGAGAAAGGGGGAGGGGGGAGGGAGGGAGAGAAAGGGGGGAGGGGAGGGAGAGAGAGTGTTGACCAGCAATTCAATTTGTATGGTGTTTTTCCATACAGCTTCAGATTGTCTGTGTAAAGGAGGTGGGATAGTCTGGCAGATGATTTTGATGTTTGATAACTATCATGCCCCTGACTCTGAGGGAGAGGAGGAACAGCCAACAGGGAGTGGAAGTGTGGCTCCAGAGGTTGTAGAGGAGGCTGGGGAACGGCACAGGCCAGCTGGGCAGTCAGAGGAGGACCCAGGCCCATTCAGTCTCCATCCTAGGGCATTCAGGGAGGAGAGAATAAGGGAAAAACATGAATGGCATGGTCTACAGGGGAGAAAAGAGCTTTGATCCCCTTCATGGGCTGCAGCTGTGAGAAGAGTTCACAAGAAGCGTTCTCCACTCCTCTACTCATTGCAGAATACCTTATGCCACCAGACTCGAAATTCTAGACCTAGAAAATCTAGAACTATGCCATCATCAGTCTGATCTAAGTATAGTATATAAAATCTTATATTGCAATGTCCTACCTGTCAATGAATACTTCAGCTTCAGCTTCAACCACAACAACACAAGAGCAAACAATAGAATAGAATAGAATAGAATAGAATAGAATAGAATAGAATAGAATAGAGTAGAGTAGAGTAGAGTAGAGTAGAGTAGAGTAGAATAGAATAGAATAGAATAGAATAGAATAGAATAGAATAGAATAGAATAGTTTATTGGCCAAGTGTAATTGGACACACAAGGAATTTGTCTTGGTGTAAATACTCTCAGTATACATAAAGAAGGAACATTCGTTAAGAATCAAGAATCATAATGTACAACACTTAATGATAGTCATAGGGTACAATCAACATCAAATCATACTAGGAAACAGAGGATACAAGCAACAAAGTTATAGTCACAAGTGGGAGGGGATGGGTGATAAGGAGTGATGAGAAGATTAACAGTAATAGTAGTGTACATTTTATAAATAGTTGAACAGTGTTGAGGGAATTATTTGTTTAGCAGAGTGATGGCTTTCGGGAAAAAACTGTTCTTGTGTCTAGTTGTTCTGTGTGCAGTGCTCTATAGCGTCGTTTTGAGGGAAGGAGTTGAAACAGTTTATGTCTATAGATACAAACAATAGATACAAACTCAAGGTTAATCTCACCAAACTTGATTGCAGGAAATACGACTTCAGCAACAGAGTGTTCAATGTCTGGAATACTTTACCTGACTCTGTGGTTTCTTCCCCAAACCCTAAAAACTTTAACCTTAGACTATCTACTATTGACCTCACCCTTTTCCTAAGAGGTCTGTAGGGGGTGTGCATAAGCGCACCAACGTGCCTACCGTCCCTGTCCTATTGTTTTTTTTTCTTATACGTATCCATGTATTCATAACTATGTTTTTACTTATACCTATTATCTTGTAAGCAATTGACAAAATAAATAAATAAATAAATAAATAAATAAATAAATAAATAAATAAATAAATAAATAAATAAAAACTATTTAACAGGACAGACTGCACATGAGCCAATGCTGGAAACAAAGTGTGAAAGTATTTCTAGTCTGTCCATTCTTACCTGAGTTTGGCATCCTTCCCAGTGTGTATTCCAATATCTGTGGATGTCTTCAAGCCCTTATCTTGCCTGGTTCCCTTAATTGCTTCAGTGGGTTTGTGTTGTTTTTTTCTAGTTATAATTTATAGGTATTTTTAGTTTGAATGGCATTTCCTCCTTTTTGCAACTGTTTGTTGGGGATTTTTTTGTCTCCAGTCAAGGATATTTGGAGCGTTAAAGCCAAGTTGAAGGAATTGAAGAGGCTTCACCTGTTTTTGTGCCTGTGTTAATTTTTTTTTGTGGGGGGGGGGGGACTTTATTGAATGTCATGAGATAAAAACTATGAATATTGGGCTGTTGTTACAGAAGCAATACGGGGTTGGGGGAAACCCTTGTACAGTGTTGATCTGCTAGCCTCTGTCCTGTTATTTCTGATTCTGGATGTTGTTCTTTCCAGAAATCCTCTTCTTATACTCTTGGATTTGTGCAGTAGGATGTAATCTGGATTTCCAGGAGGGAGGGACTGCATGCCAGAGGACCAAGCATTATCCTCTGTTTAGATCGTTTGGTTGGGAGAACAAGTTAAGATGGCTTCTCCTTGAAATTTTTACAGTACATCTTTAATGGTGAAAGTAGTTGCTTTAGTTTGACAATATTTCTGTTTATGGGTGAGAAACAATAAAGGAAACTGCTTAGAAGAAACTCCTAGTGTCATTCTTGATTTCTATGCCTGGGGGAAATTTGTAATTGCAGATCATTGTTCTTTGGTTTTCAGTCTTCATATATCTGTGATGGGTAAACACCTTTTCTTCTATAGTCCTGCAGCTTCTTTCCCTGGTTGCTCAGCCAACAGTTCTATAGCTAATTTCCCCCCACCCCCAGATGTCCAGAAAGTTCAACACTAGCATGGTTCTTGTTGAGCTTGTTGAGGTGAGGAATCACCAATCTGATCTGGATTTTATTAAATTATGTCTCACCATTTTATTTATGGGAGAGGTAATTTTCATCTGGTTCCTCTGAAGAGACCTGCCCATTATGGTTGAACCTCTGGCATAGCTATCATCCCATTCAGAGCATGCAACCCATCCACCCCAATCTATATCAAGACAGTGCTTCTTTGAGGAATTATGATGATTATTAACTTTAAAAAAACACTGAAGCAGAAATAATAGATGTTAAGGTAAACTATATATTTTGTTGACTACAGAATATACCATGTATTATTGCAGAATTTGGTCTATTTATCAAACACATCTAAACATTGTCCCTTCCATTACCTCCTCCCCAACAATCTTGACAGTCCTCATAGCCCAAACTGATTATTCATGCAAAACAGAAAAACCTTACAGCATCAATAATGGAGCTTGATTCACACTATTTTTATCCTCTTTTCATCTTGTGTCTTCCAAACTTTGCCCTGCTTCTATCAATCACCTGACAAACCAGGCAGACATTTAAAGCATCAAGTGACACACACTTCACTTAGAACTGTGGCTGGGGAGCAGCATCCCAATTGTGTCTCAAGGATGTCTGAAAATCTCTTTCATTACTCTCTAGTTTTGTAAACATCTCGTCCATTGGAATCAAACATTATATCACATAATGGTGACATGCTGGGTTGGATATTCCCTCCCAGTTGTGATTGTAGGACTGTAACTTTGTTGCTTGTATCCTTACGATTTATATTGACTGTTTCCTAGTATGATTTGATTGTTGATTGTACCCTATGACTATCATTATGATTCTTGATCCTTAACGAATGTACCTTTTCTTTATGTATACTGAGAGTATTTACTCCAAGACAAATTCCTTGTGTGTCCAATCACACTTGGCCAATAAAGTATTCCATTCTATTCTATTCTATTTTATAATTAAAAATGGTTTAAGTATTCCTGTTATGAAGTGGGGTTGTTGTTGTTTTTTTACTTTTTGAGGTTTTTTGAGGCTCTAAAACTTTTTTTGAGTGTGCTTTTTTTTTTTTTGCTTCGGCAGTAAATTCTGGTTTTTAGGAGTTTTTGTTTGTTTGTTTGTTTTTGTTTTAAAAAGTGGCTTTTCCAATTTTTGAAATAGTGCAAGTGGAACATAAAAGAGCTTGGTTTGCTCTAAGCTTGTTTATATGCTGCCATAAAACTCAATAATCATTTGTTTATGAAAATGGAATGTAGAGGATAATTAGCCCCTAATGTGTGCATAAAAAACAATATGTTCAAGAATTTGAGGTTACAACAGCTGCTGTGCATTTTTAGTAACCTTGGTTGTAGCTAGTTTGAAAGTTATTGTTCAGCTGCCTCAGTATATGGATGCAAATAGATGCTATGGCGCATTGGGTAAACACTACATCATCACCAAGTCACTGCACATAACTCTGAGTACTTTTTCATATGAATGTAGTGTGTAAAGTCTTATACTGTTCACTGAGTGTAGCTTACATAGAAATATTGTTGCAGAGCCATCACTCTTCTACTGGGTCCAGTGAGTTGCCAAGAAGAGCCAAATATGTTGCAATTGTTGAACGGTCTAAACAAAATAGCATCAGCTTCCAGTTAGATCTTCAAATAATATAATAAATGAAAGACTTTGTTCCTGTGGATCAGGAGAGTTGGAGACTGTGAGTCACATACTCCTCCGATGTTCCTTTTACAGAAAGATTCGGGTGGAAAACCCCATATCTTTCCAATAATTGCTAGGTATCCTGGCCATTATGCCACTGTTTATCTCCACTGGCTGCTTAAGGACAAACAGTCCGAAATCACAGTGCAGGTGGCTGGATGGGGGTTCATGGGAAACGTGTCAAACCCACCATAGCTATTTTATACAACAAATGTGGCAAATCCTTTGTGCTGCTTTTTCCTTACCCTTTTATATATAAGATTGCATTTTGTCAATAAGCTGGGCATTCAAAATGGAGGGGTTTGAACTCAGAGACATAATATAGCAGTATCTTAGAGAGAGTTTCCTCTACTTATTTAATAATATATAAATAAAAAATAAACCAAAAAACTCCACTCAATTCTTACCTATTATAAGGAATATTTCCAAACGCAGAGAAAGTTCTGCTGATAGCTGTATGCATGATCCAGATATTTGTGTCTGCTAGCTGGCTGCACAAATGCCCAATGTCTAAGCGCTGTGGATTAAGTGTGTGGTTTATGATGAAGTGAGTCTGCAATGATACACAATTGTGCTTTTGCAGACGCTGGTATTATTAGCTGTAATATGACACAAAGGCAAGGACATCACCTTAGAAATGATGAGCGGCAGGAGAGAATCTCCCAAGGCTATTCAACAAAGAGGTGCAATAGGAGTTAAATACCCAAATCAAGAAATTCAGATGAATTGCTTGCTGTGGGATGCCAAGGTTATATTGGAGTGGAGAGTCAAAAAGTCAAGAAGGCAGCTATGACTATGTAGTTAAAGCCCCAGCTCTTTTAATCTGCACTACAAGCTGATAGCAGTACCACACTGTAAAAGGGAGACTGGTGGAGGTTAATGGGAAATAATGCATTTATCCAAGGACTGCTAATGACCATATGAAATTTCAGAATGTAGTGAGTTGTTACTATATGAAGAAATTCTTGTCTGATGGAGAAAAGGGGCACTATTCAGAAATACCTCCTCAATAAACCCACTTTCCAGAGACAAACCTTTCCCTCTGATCCAGATTCTTTCATTTGTATTTTCTGACATTGGCTCTTGTGAGAAGAAAATACGGCTACCTGAAGAGAAAAACAAAGGATGGAATGTCTCATGAACAAATGTCTGGACCTATTTTCCATTAAACAATCCTAGCAGCTGCTCTGAGAATTGGCTTCTCTATATCCTAGGATTGATATACATGATTAGAGAGGATCTAAAAATCAGAGAAAACGTATTATGTGATTAAATGCTATAGATGGATTTATTTTATTGGCCCAGCAGCTGTCAGTCAGCCACCCCGGTTGCTTAGTTACGGGGGAGTTTTTATCGGGCCTATTTGATGATGTTATAGTTATTTTTTATTATTATTAATATTAACATTAACATTTGTATTAGTATTTATATCATTACTATTTATATTTATTTTTATGTTTATTATTGTTTAATATTATTATTATGTTACTGAAATGGTACAGGTTCTTATAGGGCTGGAGTAGAAGACCTCCAATGTGCCTTCCAGTTCTATTCTATTCTAAAAATATTCTAAAATGTCATTGATTGCTCTTCCAGCATATAACTTATGGGGTAAGTTCCACTGTTTTTTGTTGTATTATGCCCAATATCATTTAATTTCTGAGTATATACTGTAAGATTAGATACAAATGGTTTATTGGTATTACACCTGAGTTTGTAGACCCTCTATTGCCATGCTTTAGGAACTGATTCAGTATTCAAAGGAGACAACACATTATACCTCAATGATTTTGTGGCTCCACATTCCTCCTTTCAGATTTAGTCCAATTATTGTCACCTGTGTGACACATAGCTGCATAATAATACAATTAACATTTAAAACTCTTCAAAACATCTGAGTTGATATTTCTTACATTTTTCAAGCCCACATTGGAAAAAAAAAACTAGCGTGGCAATGCCATTCAAAACCAAGAAATTCCCAGAATACATTTTATTAAAAATGACCTAGAGGATGACATGCTATAGTTTGATATGCTCAGAGTTGTAAAGAAGGAGAAAAAAGCATGGAAATTTCTTGATGGGGAGAAGACACTATTAATTTTATAGATTTGGTTTTGGAATGTATGGTGAATATTGTATTCTGAGAATAGTAGATTCTTGTGATTGCAGTCATGCAGCCTAAAATGGATGGATAAAAAAGCATTTAAATATACAATGATAGTGCCAAAACATTTAAGTCTGCTCATGAACAAACTAAGTTTAGCCTGTAGATTATCAGATAATGTTTATTGTTATTCCTGTTCAGGACACTCTTTCTCCAAGAAATACCAACTCCTGTTCTCACATTTTTGATCCAAACACCATTGTTATTAAATCTGTTGAATAAACACTTATAATGTGAAATTTGTATCTGTCAACAAGCATAATCATAGGAATCATATGTCAATACCAATAAAACAATTGGTGATGAAAAGGTGAATATCTGTTAAGGTATGCTAACAAGTAGAGTAGGGATTGTTTAATGCCAAGTGAAATTCAATCTTCTTCAGAGTACAAGGACAAATAGCAAGAAAAATTAGCTCTAGAAATGAGGAGAAAACACAAAGAAAATAAGTAAGGACCAGGTGACCTTCATGTGATGCAGCTGCAAGGAGAAGAAACACAATTATTGAAGTGTACATTTCAAAATGGCTAGGAGTATCACCATGGTCAAGACTTTGCCAAACAACCCTTTGGAATGTCTTGTGCTATTTGTTTCATTCATTTGACATCCCAGTCCCCACCACCACCACCCAGGGATCCGCAGATCACAAGTTGGGAACTGCTGATGTAAAGAATTACCCAGCCTCATGAAACAGCTAGTATTTGGGAGGAGAAAGGGACATGGGTTTCAATATTCCACCTGTGTCTGCCTATGATGCCAGTGACAATTTCACAAGCAATAGCAATAGCACTTAGACTTTCACACCACTTGATAGCTCTTTATAGCACTCTCTAAGCGGTTTACAGAATCAACATATTGCCCCCAACAATCAGGGTCCTCATTTTACCAACTTCGGAAGAATGGAAGGCTGACTCAACCTTGAGCTAGTGAGAATCGAACTTCTAGTGCAGACAGCAGAATTAGCCTGCAATACTGCATCCTAACTTCCTTTGCCCTTTGTTTTTCCAGATAGCAATTTATATAGAAAGATTTCTTAGTAGGCTTCCTGACCAGCATTCTGCACAAGGCACATGAGAGGAGACATCCTATACCATGCCTGTGTCACTTAGACTGAACAGGTTGGACCCTAAATGCTCACTTCCTAGGAGACATTGCTAGCTGGCAGTAGCCAAAGGTTATTTTCCTGCCAAATTCCAAATGAGCTTGTCTGACATTTCTGTTAACTCCTGGATATTGCGTAACAGCCAGAAGCCCATGCTCACACAGCTTATTTTTGAAGTTTGCTGTGATTTTAAAAAATCTAATTAGATTTTCCTAGTCTCACACTGGTTTTTATCCCCTTCACTGGTCTGATTGATTTCTTCAACATTCTAATTCTCCCGGTCCTGCATCAGTCAACTATATTGTTTAGATGGAACAGTAGGACTCTTCCGCCTTCAGCTTTTTATTGTTGTGGAACTCTTCAATAATTAATTCAAGTACTCTCCTCATTTTATATTTCATTTGGGAACCAACTGTGCTTTCTGTCTTTAGCACAACAGAAAGACCAAGACTATACTGAGGGTAAGATTTTCACTGGGTATGTTAATTAGTTGTCTGCACAATGCTAACAAAACCCTGGCCTGTTAGGCTAGTGCCTCACGTATCATCTTTAGGGATTTGAGTTGGCTTTGGTTTAAAGTCTTCCCTGCATGTTAGCAGAATTTAATTTCTGCAATGTCACCTAATGCATAAGCTATCATTGATATTGGGGTTGGTAATCTGCAGCCTCCAGGACCGCATGGGCCCTCTGATTCCAATTTTGCAGCTGGTAGAAACCTCTAAACTGATTGTGGTTGCTTAAAATTGGCAGCATCATTTCTTGCCATTGTGAGAAGGAACGATCCTTTTAAAATGCAGCATAAGCTTCAAATTATGGGAGCGATGATGGAAACTCCAGCTTCTAAGGACAGAAAGTATGGGATAAAATATCAGCCCTTGCATGGGAAGGGTGGTTTGTTTGATTCTTATTTTTTTATTTTATTTTATTTGGTTTGTCAATTGCTTATAAGATAATTGATGTTAGGACTTCTCATTCTCATTTCTTACCCTTCTTTGTACCATTCCCTCTCTTCCCACTTTTCAGCATCCAGCGTTATTTCTCTTTCACTTCCCACTGCAGTCACCCACAGTTTTTCTTCCATTTCTTTTAGTTTTTCCTGTTTCTAAGGGGATGAAGGAAGAGAAGGCATATGTGTTCAAAGTGCATTCTTCTATGTGAAAATGGCTGGTAAGAAAAGCAATGGAGGTAAGCAATCAGTTAATTTTCTATTGTGATTCAAATGGCTGATCATGTAAGTAATTAAGTTTACTCTGAAATTATTCCATCATTATACATTATTTTATCTTTTGATCCTCCCTGGTTTTGGATTCTATAATATAAATATGTATCCATGCACCCATACAAGTGTATAAATGTATCACATGCACACATTTTAATGTAGAATCAGCAGGATTAGTTATAACTGGCCTTAGCAAACCTAGAAGTGAAGAAACTGGGTACTGAGCAATTTTTTGTTTTGTACTTTTGTAGCACTGTATTAAATGTATAGTCTTTCTCTTTTAAGGTAAATATTCTACTATGAAAGTTAGTTATTCTAATTTAAATCACTATGGATGTTTGGTTTTATTGGTCACCTGCATCTTAAATACCTCTAATTTTTCTATTTCCATATGTCAAAATATACACTGTAGCTATTACAGGAATAATTAGTCTCTTTTTACCATTATCAAGCTTTGCCACACATTCTGAGTATACTTTCAAGAAAATAAACAAGCATGCTTCACAAAACAATAGGCAAAGTGTAAAGTACAATCATCCCATAACTCCCAAGTATGGATAAGTTCAGTTATGAGTTGAGGCTATAAATTGGTATTCAGCCATCATAATTTATTAAGGGCAAGCATTAAAGAACAGATTTCCATGGCAAGGCTCCTTTTTCAGCAGCCTCCTTTACCATCTGAAACATATGCTCTGAATCAAGGTCTGTTCTATCAAGTCTTCTAAAAAAATATGTAAGTCGGCTATAATTGCTTGGTTAGACAATCAACTAATGTACTCCTCTGGGAACTTTACATTTTGCAGTGATACTGCTTTTTTCTAGCCATGGAAGATGGTTCAACTGTAATTATGGAATTTGTCTCACCAAGCATCATTGTTAGTAAGCTTAGCTGTTTATGGTAGCCATATTTAAAATGCTATCAGAGAAGAAAGGGAACAGGAGAAGGGGAGGGAAAGGAAGGAAAGAAAGAAAAGAAGGAAGGAAGGAAGGAAGGAAGGAAGGAAGGAAGGAAGGAAGGAAGGAAGGAAGGAAGGAAGGAAGGAAGGAAATTGAATTATATTTTTAGAGGCCTCAGAATTTTAAATTTGTCACCTAATAGATTATTTTCTTCCAAAATTATTGTCAGCATCATCACTTCCCAAAGAGATTATGTTTGTTCTATTTTATATATTTTTTAAACAATGACCATAACAACAAGAGAGCCATATTTCCAAATTCTATTTTATCAGGTTAAAAATCTTTCAGAGGGGAATTAGATATTTCTTGGAAGAGTTCAAGAAGACATTCTTAAAAAATATTGTTTTTAATGACAAGCAAGGCAAACAAAATAAAATCCAGGGCTGTCTAGGCCTGACTTTTTTTGAGAGAGTATTGTATGCCTGTATGAATGGGCTATATTCCACTTTATGTCCTATAAATGTTTTTGGACTCTGTCATCAAAGACTCTGCATGAGATTCTTTGTTTAAAAGCCTGAAGATTCATAAAGCCCCCCAGCTCACTGAAGTCTTCATCCACTTATCAGCTGAATCACAAGTTTGGGGAAAGAAAGGTTGAGGATTAAGACGAACCATGTGGGTTTCATCCTCGTTTTCCTCTTTTCCTGCTTATTGTGCACATATTGGGATATTTATTTAGGATGAATGTGTTGCTTCAATTTCATTAGAAAATAATATATCTTAGTACTCAAAATGAAAGAAAATCCAGTTTTAGGGTGGAACCAAAGGTGTTATGCAGGGGTGAGATTCGCATCTATTCGCTAGAACTGGTTATTAACATTCTAAGCAGTTCGGAGAACTGGTTGTTAGAAGAAATTACTGGCCTAATCCTGTAAGGAAGGCAGGAGGGAAACATTCTGGTGTTGCTTACAGAAACTGCCTCTCCGTTAACCCTTATTACATTCTTAGCAGGACTAGACTTCCTATCTCAGAAACATCTCTGGAGTTCTTTTCCCCTCCTTTGCTGGTACTTTGCTTTTGTGGAGTGACCATTCAAAGTTACAATGGCACTGAAAAAGTGACTTATGACCATTTTTCACACTTATGACTGTTGCAGCATCCCCACAGTCATGAGAGGCCAGGCGAGGAGATGCGTGCCTCGATGTGAGTGATAATGAGTTGGCCATGCCCAGCCAATAACATGACCACCAAGCCACGCCTATGACCTAAGCCACGCTCACAGAACCAGTTGTTAAAAATTTGAATCCCATCTCTGGTGTTATGCAAACCCACCACTCAGTATATATTTGGAAGCACTTCAGTCATTTGAGATGGGGAGAAAAGTTCAAAAAATATAGTTGTAATATTTTTACATCTGAACTCACCAACTGTTTCTATAAAAACTCTCATTTCTCTCTGTGGTCCTTCAAACATTCTGGAACATGTGGGATTTAAAAATCATGGCTTCCATTCCAAAATGCAGTGTATATTTTTCCCCACTTGGCACTCAAAACCAATGCACTCACCAGGGAAAATGGAAAAAAAACCCTGAGTTCTGCTGTTGTCTCATGCCTCAGCTGGAACATCAGCACTGCTGCTGCTGTGAGAGACTAACTTGTTTGGGGAGAGGTTAGGAGTTTTATCCCAAGGTCCAGTGGCCAGGATACATCCCCAGAGGTTGCTATTATTGGTGGATCAAATCCAGATAAACACAGTGGAAGCCAATATTTAGAATACAACATTGGTTTACTCTTGCAAACCACCAACATTACATGCAATGTAAAATGCGCCCCCCACCCTTGTAAAAAGCACGCCAGGCAGATGCTGTTCATCAAAGAAAATAAAATCTTCCACTTGCCCAATCATTTGCACATGTGTAAAGTCTCGCCAAACCGGGATCAACAAATTCCATCCAGCTGGAAAGCTGCCAGACCCCCAGCAGCCTTTGGTTTTGCATATGGAGAGATCTGGAAGCTTTGGGGGGAAAAAAAGATAAAGAAGGAAAGTGTAAATCAATCACTTTCTAGGCTGGGTTGGTTATGTTTATGTTGACTCAGAAAACCCATTCCATTCCTCTTCCACATGAATCCAGGTTTAAAGAAAAAAGAAATCCACATAAAACTGTATTACACGTTTTCTTAATTTAGTTTCTCACAAAATACTTGTTTTTAAGCTTTTTCTCTCAAGCTAAACATTTAAAAGCATATTTTCCTACTCTGTCAAGCCAAGGATCGAATGGAAGTGTTTAGGAAGTCCGAACTTCAGTTTGGCAAGTCTAGATTTTGGCAAGCCATCAAGTGAAATACCCTTATTGGTTATAAATATACACAAGGAAGTAGTGGGTAAATAGTATAATTATAAAGTGGTATCAAAGTTGGCAGTTTCTCCTAGACTTTGGGTTCTGATATCACACTAAGCTATGATTTCCTTTACCGTTATTGATTGAATAAATCATAATTGCTGGATTCATCAAACACACAAAGCCATAAACCGTGATTTACAAACCACAACTTTTGGCATCCTACTCCACATTACATAAAAACACATTATGGCATTTTGTGATATGCAAACCTAGGCATTAAGTAAAAATACATCCATTACAGCCCATAGAATGGAAAATAGCACTAAGTGAAACTACTGTACACAGAGAGAATAAATTTTAAAGGAAATCTTAAACAGGAAATTCTAAAGCCCTGAAATTGCCTATCTACCTTAATGCATTTCATTGAAAGCAGGGACTCTTGTGATTCCATAGTTATATATAATGTTTTTTATATTGTTTGTATTCGTTTGGATTATTTTTAATATTGCTAGCTGCCTATATATATATATATATATATATATATATCTACGAAAACAGAAAATCATAGATTTTCACAAGTATAGGTATGTAGGTCTTGGCATGTTCGAGTCTTTTCCTGTGTAAATTGAGATTATCTTGGCAACATTTTGATCTCACTTGCCATCTTCAGGCTGGTGTTTTCAGCTTTGTGCTTGTGTGAGCAAAGCATGATCTGAGCTGCTGTCTACCTATATATACCGGTGGGGAGGTTGGCTGTGTTGTCATTTCTTGATTGGCTGATGGAGTTGATGTTTGCAGAATGGCTGGCTTTTTCTTAAGAACATGTGTGGCTGAAGTATTGGCTGTGTGTCTATTAGCCTCCTGTGTTGTAACGACTTGGGTAATGGGCTGTGTGTGATGACCTTCTGAGTTCTAATGTTGTGACATCCTGGGTCTTGTATTGTAATCTCCTGGGATGTTCCAGGTTTTGGTTTGGCTCTGAGTTTGAGGCCTGGCTCTGTGTTCATGGTGTGTGTCAGTGTGCTTGCTTTGGGGGTCCAAGCCACGAAAACCAACACTGGATCCACAACAACACATGACGCCACCACCAATCTCCCTCACCAGACTCAAACCCAAACCCACCCCATAGACGAAAGGCAACCACCATCTAGAAACCAGACCATGGCTGCATCACCCCAACCCCCAAACCAAGCAAATTGACATATGCCATGAACACAGAGCCAGGCCTCAAACTTGGAACCAACCCAAAACCCGGAATGCCACATCACAGCCACCCGCTCAGGATATCACATCACAGAACTCAGGAGGCTACACCATAAAATCTCAGGATGTTGCAACACAGCCCGCAACCCAGGAGCTTACAATACAAGACCCAGGATGTCACAAGATTAGAACTCAGAAGGTCATCACACAGCCCATTACCCAGGGTCATTACTACCCAGGAGATCACAGCACAAGACCCAGGAGGTCAAAACATTAGAACTCAGAAGGTCATCACACAGCCCATTACCCAGGTCATTATGACCCAGGAGATTACAGCACAAGACCCAGGATGTCAAAACAATAGAACTCAGAAGGTCATCACACAGCCCATTACCCAGGTCGTTACAACACAGGAGGCTGATAGACACACAGCCAATACCTCAGCCACACATGTTCTTAAGAAAAAGCCAGCCAATCTGCAAACATCAACTCCATCAACCAATCAAGAAATGACAACACAGCCAACCTCCCCACCAGTATATATAGGGAGACAGCAGCTCAGATCACGCTTTGCTGGCACAAGCACAAAGCTGAAAACACCAGCCTGAAGATGGTGAGTGAGATCTCGTCAAAATAAGATAGTCTCAATCTTATACGGGAAAAGACCCGAACACACCAAGACCTGCATATATATATATAAAAACACCTGGGGTGGCAGGGGGGAAAATACATTTACAATTATTTTGCATTTTTTACTACCGGTTCTGTGGGCATGGCTTGGTGGCCGTGACTTGGTGGGCATGACAGGGGAAGGGTACTGTAAAATTTCCATTCCCGCCCCACCCCATTAACCTGCTTTCCATCTCTGTTCTCCTGTGCAGGGCAACAAAAGAAGACCAAGCTGATCAACTTGGGAGGCAGCGAATAGATGGGGGCGGGGCCAGTCAGAGATGGTATTTGCCAGTTCTCCAAACTACTAAAAATTTCCACTACCAATTCTCCAGAAATGGTCAGTACCTGCTGAATACCACCTCTGGCTCCATCCCATAGCTGGGACCCTAGGTTTAGGCACAGAGCTAGGTCTTCAAGTCCTTATGGAAGGTCAGCAGGGACCAAGTCCATCTGATCTCTGAAAAGAGGAGGTTGGCGGGTGCCATGACAGAAAAAAAATACCCAAATTCTCTGCTGCCACATAGTTTTCAATAGGTTAATTGATTAACAGTAATCATTTTGGAGAAATTCTACACCTGAGCATAATTTATGTAAATATACACTCAGCTTTTGTGAACTCTGGTTCCGAGGACACTTAAGCAGCATACAATCCCAACAACCATTGCACTACAGGGTTGAATTCTTTGAGGCCAGCTCAGAGTCATGTGATCACCATTTACAACCTTCCCAACCAGTTTCAACAAGCAAAGTCACTGGAGATAAGCCAGAGTTGCTTAACAACCATGCAGTTTATTTAACAACTACAGTGATTTGATTTAACAATCAAGCAGGACTCACTTAACAGCTGCCTTATTTAGCAATGGAATATCTGATCCCAACTGTGGATGTAAGTCAAAGACCACCTATATCAGAAGATCATCCAATGATTCCAGAGAGATGAAGTTTATTGATCTAAAAAGCAATGTTTCTCAATCTTGGCCATTTTAAGATGCATGGACTTCATCTCCCAGAATTCCACAGCATGGCTGGCTGGGGATTTCTGGGAGTTGAAGTCCACCCATCTTAAAGTGGCCAAAGCTGTGAAACACTAACTTAAAGAGTACATGTCATTCGTTCCTCTGATTCTGTCTCATTCTATACTTTCCTCTTGTACGAGGAACAATCAGGCGCATCAAGACCAGAGCTGTGGCATGTGTCAAAAAATGTCAAGGTGGTAGTGATGAGTCCATGAAGCCTTGCCTCTCTTTTAAGGTGCATCATGCCCTGGAAACAAGCAAGAGTTTTGAGGATTCAGGAACTACAGGAGCCTCAAGTAAGAACAATTTGTTGCTGTTCAAATATCCTCCATTTCTTTTAAATGGAGCGGAGTAGCATGTCATCTCTAATCTCTTTCTGGAGGAAGCCTTTTTGTCCATGTGGTTCTACAGGGTTAACCAAGCAGAGACTTCTCTTTTAACAATAATTCTGGCCTTCATAGTCCAGGTCTTCCCTCTCTGGTTGCTCCCAGAAACAAACAGATGATGGATGCCAAGATCACTGATCCTTGTTGCACACACTGATCAGAGTGCAGTGACTCGGCTCATGCTTTGCAAATCCATTACATAAGGTCTTCAATGTCCTTTAAATCTTCACAGAATGAGAATGACTTGAAAAGGTTCAGTGTCAGCTCCAGCCCACTCTTTTTTCTGCCTCTTTGACAAGCTTTTTTAGACTTGAGGCATGCAGGGAACACAGCTGGTGGTGCTCAGAACAGTCAGGCCTTTTCTAGCAGGAAGAATAATCTCTGTAGAAAAAAGCATATAAAGGAAATTTGATCCAGATCCAAGAAGTTGGACAGACTGGATTTTTCCCACCGCTCACATTGGGTAATAAATGTCTCAACTAACATTTTTCCACCTCCCAATATTAATTCTTCATTGCAAGAAAGGAACAAGGGAGAAAAGCAAACCACCCAGTGAAGAGATCTGTCTTCATTGTATCCATAAAAATTGACTTTTGATTTTTGCACAAATTCATTTCGTATCCAACTATCACTCAAATCATTTTCTGCCAAGAGCACACAGAAATTTCTAAACTTGTGAAAAAGGAATGGCCATATATTAAGAGAATGCATAAATCTGGAATATTGGGCCTTTACAAATAGCCAAGGATTGTTTTGTGAAAGAAACAGTCACAGTAGCATCTTTAAATGACAGAACATGTTTCAGCAAATTCCATATTTTCTGGCTGTGTTTCTAAAATGTCTATATGCCAGCATCTACTACAAATATAAAATCCACTTCAGGGTTAGAAAAATAATATAAGGCTATTTTGAGTACAGAAACAAAAATGCATTCCTAACACAAAAACAAAATAATACCTGCCTTTGAAATGTAGAGTTTTCTGTCAATCAAAGTCTACTCCTGGTTCTTTCACAGAGATGTCCATATAGTTTTCTTGGCAGATGGCCACATTGCTTTCTTTCTACTTTGGTAGTAGTCAGTCTGATCCTGCATGGCTTTTCTTGATCAACCAAGGTGAGTCAGATACCTCATTGTACAAAGAGAGGATGAATGAAAAAGAAAAGAAGGAATGCAAAGAAGACATTTGGGGTTGTTGAGGGTAACTCTTGTTCTGGATGCACTAAAAAAATTATAACAGGAACAAACAATTTTAATAGCCAAGGGCTATATAGTAATTACTTTTTGTATAGTATTTTTATTAAGTTTCATTATAACATAAAAATGTAGATGAAATATAAGTTAGAAAAAGAAAAAAATGCAACAAGTACAAAGTAATGACTTTCTTTGGTACAATAGATTAGAAAAAATACAACATAAACCTTTTGCTTTACCTTTCACAACCTTTTGAGCCATTTCTATAATTACAAAGGGGAGGGGACAGGAGAAAGAGGGATTAACCAGACAAACAAAGTCAATTCATCCTTTCAAGATAGTTCAGACAACCTAGAAACTCAGGAGAGAATGTCCAGGCCTACCATTATCCAAAGAATGAAGGAGAGGTATTGTGTCCTGAAACACAAAGCAAAGCTTCTTTACCTTCAAGTAAATAGAAGGTGATGTTGTGCATTCCTGGTCTTGAAAAATGATTGGTGGGACATGCTGGCATTGGGGGAAGTGGGGAATGTGGATCTGCCTTGTGTGGACTCATGGTGTCTCATTTTAGCAAGTGAGATAATTTATTTTGAGGTTCAGTATAGTGCATCTGAAACCACAGCAAAATGAACTTTCCATCAGAGAGTTTTCCATAGGTAGAAACTTCTCTTTCTCTTGTTCTCTGATTTCTGATCACATGATCATCCCCTCCCTTCTTCATAGAAGTTAATCTGCCAAAACAATCAGGCCAAGATGCTATCATTTCACCAGAATAATGGCTGTTGAGTTTGGGCAGCTATGCAGCTCTTTCTTACGACAACCACTCTTGAGTTTTTGCAAATCCCCAGACAAATGGACCCAACATGAAATAAAAATGTAGATGGAGAACAAAGCACTGATTGAATGCCATTCTTTTCACTCTCCTATTAACCTACTGAATGGAGCAGTGATTGGCTCCTACAGGTTCACTGTGTTTTAAAACTCCAGAAGAACCAGCCTCAACTCATTTCTCAGAGATTTCTTGGATAGTATGGAAGTGTCTTCTCTCTTTTTTTCTTATTTTGAAACCTGATGAACTTTAAACTTTATTTGTAATGCTTCTGTCTCTTAAAAGAGTTTGTGATGGGTCATGGAAGTGCAAGATTGAATCCCCATGGTAACTATGCAACTTGCTCTATGATTCTTGGGATTAGAACAAAGATATGAAGTTAACATTGTGGGTAAGATATGTAGGCAATGATACAATAGATGGCAGAATCCCCTGAACAAAGGATGAGAAATTATATATTTCTCTTTCAGTATTGTGGCCACCATGATGCCAAAACTATTATTTGAAATATGGAGTTGAAAATGACAACAGCAAAGTACCAGAGAGAATCAGTGAAGGGCAGTGTAATATTTTGCCATTTGCTGATCCAAAGGAAGTGCATGGGACCTATTACAGTTTGGCAGCGATCTTATTTTTTCCTTCTGGAGCTTCAAAACTGTCTTAGTACCGAGATGGTTTTCATCTGGTTAAACGGTTGTGGGGGGGAGAGTCTTATTAGCTTCCTTCAAAGCACAGAGACTAAAGAAGAAGAAAAGAAAGACATGGGAGGATGGAGGAGACCCACAACGTAGCAGAATGATGTCGGGGTGGGAGTGGGCCAGTCATTTTGCTCAGATAATGTTGTCATATTTGGTAAAGCCTTTAATGCTGGAATTTATTTATTAATGATGCATGGGTTATTACCCACCATCTGTCTTGTGTTAGCAGTGAGCTGTTTCAGATTATGATAATGCGTTTTTGATTTGAGTTGCGTTGAAAGCCAGAACAAGGCAGCTCATGTGCAGACCACTTTGAGGCCTGCTGTTTTCAATTCCTCTTTATAGAATGGGCTTTTATTTGATTTGTTATGGAGATTTTTTTTCTTCTGTTGCCAAAACAGCTGCAAGCCTGGAAGGGAAGGAGACACAGGGCCACATCAAACTTGTTAGCTCGTAAAAGAAACAGAATGTTCCAGGAACAAAAAGAAGGGGAGAGAGAGAGAGAGAGAGAGAAAGAGGGAAGAGAGAGACTGAAAAGGAAATAAAAGAAGGGAAGCCATAAAAGAAGAAAGACTAAAAGGCTTAAACTTTCTCCAACAAGTGGGTTGAGCTATTCATTTGGTTCTTGTACCATGGTGATGTTAAAAAAAAGTTGGGCAATTATAAGCAGCATATGACAAATTATCATGTTTATAATTTTAATTTAATGGCCCAGTTAACACAAAGGATTTTACAGACTTGTATTTCTTGAACAAAACAATACATGAAACATTTTCTAAAATAAGCTGAGGGAGGGAGGGAGGAAGGAAGGAACTATGTAATTTTAAACATGCAAGTGTAATTATGTTCTGTGGAGCAAAATATGCTGAAACTTGTATAAATAAACAAACTTCACTGAATAAAGATGGGAAAACTAAAGAAAGTCTTATATTGTTGCCTGTGAATCTGCAAGCTGGATCTCAGGCTCATGCTTACTTTGTTCTCCCTCATTCTATGCTTGAAGAATCTGTAAAAGAAAAATTGTGAGATTATCTCTTGGACGACTGTACTTTGCAATTTTCTCAGAAGGCAAAGCATCACAAAGAGATGTGTGGATCGATGTTGGGCAATTGTACGGTGCTTTAAGTATATCAAAAGCAGTGAGTCTAGAGGTCTGGGCCTAGGAATGTTGAACTAATTGATCCATTTATTTAAAAAAATGTAAAAGGAAATTAAAAACTAAGACCATCTTATGGCTTCGGTGTGCATGAAGAAGGGGGATTTGAGATTTTATTTAGCATCTAGAGCAGGGCTGTCAAACTCCCAGCCCACAGGCCGAATGCTTCATGTGCTAGCCACGCCCACACCCGATTTAGCCAAAGGGGAAAAAGTCCTGATAAGTCACGTAATGCCGCCATGACAACATGAGTTGGGTATGTAGAGCTACAGTGGCGCAGTGGTTAGAGTGTAATACTGCAGGCTACTTCTGCTGACTGACGGCTGACTGCAAATTGGAAGTTCAAATCTCACCAGGCTCAAGGTTGACCCAGCTTTCCATCCTTCTGAAGTGGCTAAAATGAGGACCCAAATTGTTGGGGGCAATATGCTGCTGACTCTGTAAACCACTTAGAGAGGGTTGTAAAACACTGTAAAGCAGTATATAAGTCTAAGTACTATTGCTATATGTTTGGTGAAAATAAGGTTACCACGTATCTGAACAGTCAAAGGAGAACATAGACAATTGGAAAGGAGGTCAAATTGGTGGAGCACACTGTTTAGCTTTCTTGAATCCACAACAAAAATATTAATAAATTGCAAAAGAAATGTACTTGTGAAATTACCTTTTCAACATCAGAAAGATTTTTTTTCAATCGCTGTATTTTTCCAGAAAATTTTTATTTTCAAGAACATACACTATGGTATAGAATCGACAACGTGCTCTTCAAATTTCACTGTAAAAATATGATGAATCATGTGATCTACAGACTAGAATGATCATAGAGTTCAGAATGCTAGATTGAAACTGATTGTTGGAATCAGGAAATAAGGTGAATCATGGAAACCTAGGTTGAGGGGCAGGGGAAATCTGCAGATGAAACCAATTTATAAAGTCACAATATATGAACCTTTGAATGACTACAATTGTGAAAACAAGAAAAAAAATTAAAAAACCAAGCTGGACAGTACTTGATTCTAAGTCAATGCCTACCAGATGGAAGTAATAAAGACCAAAATCAGGACATGTTCCCTTTTTGTCAGATGTCCGATAATCCTAGGTGTATATAGGGTCTACCGTCCCTGTCCTATTGTTTCTTTTATATATTATTTTTCTTATATGTATCCATGTATTCATAACTATGTTTTACTTATACCTATTATCTTGTAAGCAATTGACAAATAAATAAAAATAAATAAAATAAGTAAACTTTGTGTTGTTCCATTTGCATCCCAGGTTATATTCCAGAACTAAAAGTTATATTTAGATCACATCTAATTCAGAACAAATCTCAACTGCATGTAGCCAAGAATATTAACAAAATTAATAGGCTATGATAATTCAGAATGTCAGGCCAATGTTTGCAAAATTTCTAAAGTGACCCACTTGCATAAAATTATTATCCAAACAAAATTCAAAACAAAACAAAAATTCCATGCAATTACAATAAATCTATTTATCGGGTAGTAAGAGCCACTGAATTCAGTTTACTCACATATAAGTAAACATGAATTACATTCATTGAAACCATCCTAATTGGGCAAGCATTCAAGTGTGCTGTTAAGCAATTTCTCATTTAAAAAAAACTGGCTCTACAGTCTTGATGATTTCACATATTCTTTCATCCTATTTCTATTCATCTGGTGAAGAACAATGAATATATTCTCCCTGTTGAATTTATAAGGATCTGAACAATGGCTTTGAAGGCGTGGGAGAGAATCCAATTTTTAGTGACAAAACAAATTGATATATCTTTGAGGAACTGAATAAGATTAGAGAAGCCCTCACAATTTATACTAAATGGCCGCTTTATCTATGCTTCATTAAACTTAATCTCTTACCTGCTATTAATTTTTCTTTGGGTTTCAAGGGGCATTGTTTTAGCAAAAAGAGAAAGCAGCCATTTGAAGTTGTTTACACAGTGCAAATGAGGGCACAAACTGAAGAGCATTTGCATATTAATTAGATATGGAAATGAGGTACAACACTGCATTTCAGATTTGAACCCGAGTCTCCATCCATTTAAGTGTTTTTTCCCTGATCCAGCTCCTAATTCTACTGTGTAAAATCAGTGGAGCATCGCACCATTCTGGAAGCAGATCTTGTTGTAAAGTATGAATATCTCAAGCTTTTGCTTGATAAACAAAGCCTTCAACAAATTAGGGCTTTACCTCAGATTGAAGTAATTAATGAAATGTTGCCTAGTGAACTTGATTGCATTCTCCCCCCCACCCCATTGTTAATGGGATTCTTCTGGAATTCTAACAAGAAGAGCTGGTCTTAGGATTCTCATATCATTCTCATATCATTCCCCTAAACCAGGGCTGCCAAATTCATGGCCTGCAGGACAGGTGCGTCTTCTGCATGCCATGTCCATGTCCGGTTTAGTGAAGGGGAAAAACATCACATGATGCAGCCGTGACGACATGAGTTTGACACCCTTGTTCTAAACAGAAAGGTCAGCTCAGGTGACCCATGGTTTTCCTACCTACTCAAAATTTCTGGAGAACTGGTAGCAGAAATTTTGAGTAGTTCAGAGAATCAGCAAATACCACTTCTGCTTGGCTCCTCCCCCATCTATTCTCTGCCTCTCGAATCCCAGCTGATTGGTTGGATCTTCTTTTGTTGCCTTGCACAGGAGAACAGAACTGGAAAGCAGGTTAGTGGGGTGGGGAGAGAATTGAGATTTTGCAGTATTCTTTCCCCTGCCATGCCCACCAAGCCATATCCACAGAACTGGTAGTAAAAAAAAAATTAATCCCACCACTGGTTCCAGCCTGGCATTGGCCTTAATTTTCAAAGCTTTGAACAATTTGAGGTTGGAAACACTAATATCTTTTGGAACTTAATATTATAATTAAAGAAATAATCAAGTAGGCTTGCTGGGAAATACTAGCCTCTGCCATTACTGTTATTTTAAAAAGTATTCAATAGCCTAAATGGGGCCCACGGGCATTCTTTAAAAAATGAATCAGGAAGTCTTTTTATCTGGAAGTGAATGCACCTGCCCAGGCAAAAAATATAAATAAGCTGGGGATAGGGAAGTTCATTTTAGACCTGTGTTTTTCAGGCTTGGAAACTTTAAGGTGTGTAGTCTTCAATTCCCAGAATCCCCAGGGAGCATGCTGGTTGGAGAATTCTGGGAATTGACGTCCATAAATCTCAAAGTTGCCAAGTTTGATAAACAAGTTCTTTAGAGCTTTGAAGAGATGCTTCATGCAGTTTCAACCACTTCTTCCAAACCAGTGGTCCACATTAACTCAGATCTCCTTTTCAATGGCAGCTAAGAGCAAAGAGCCTGACTCAATTGAACTAGTTTCTTCTAATACTTCAAATCAAGATGTCAAAATAAAAGGATTGATTTTCCAAGTTGAGTAGCCACCTTGAATCATATTGAGGAGCCACCCTGGATAAAGGCAATACTCTGAGGTAGAGCAGTAATCTTTTGTACCCTCTAGAACAGATTTGCACAACATGTGGACTATCACGCAAGCTTGTTCAATTCACTTTTTTTAAAAAAAAGACTCATTAAATTCACAGCCCTTGCCAGGAAGGATCAACTTTAAGCTTAGACTGTCTACTATTGACCTCACCCCTTTCCTAAGAGGTCTGTAGGAGGCATGCATAAGCGCACCAATGTGTCTACCATCCCTGTCCTATTGTTTCTTTTTATACTTCTTATATATATCCATTTCATGTATTCATAACCATATTTATACTTATGCCTATTATCTTGTAAGCAATTGGCAAATCAAATCAATAAATAAATAAATTTCCAGGCTTTGGCAAGTGCACATGAGGTTTCAGAGATTCAACACTTGTTCCCAACAAATGCCCCTCCCACCAGCACCTCCTTACATCTCATTCCCCAAGTGTGCCTTGTGAAAGGGGGCAGGGCAGTCTCCTCAATCTGCATCGATCTCGCTGTCTCTCTTCCCTCCTTGCTCTTGGCTCAGGATGGGGTAGTCCTTGCTCTTCTCTTGAGCTCTCCCTGTCTGCAGGCCTTAATTAATTCAGAAAAGCCGTCTCTGGACTGACTCTGCCCTTCCTCAGTTTCCTCCGAGGCCAACAGAACTGGCCTCTCAATCTCTGTCATCTCTTGTTCTAGTTCATCTTCCACCTCAGATTCAGAATCCGATGGGGGCATGACACAATTGATAGAGGATAACACCAAATAATTTTTGGCTTTAAACATTACACTTATGTAGAATAGGTTAGTAATCTAACATGTAACATCATAATTTCCAACTCACCCTTGACAGAAAACAACACTTAGATATAATTATATGATTTCAGTCAGCTTCCAGCATAGGAGTGTGCTGTGGACTTCAGCTCCCAGAATTCCTGAGCCACTGATTCTGGGAATAAAAGTTCCTGAATCTTAAAGTTGCCATAGTTGTCCATCCCTGTTCTAGCAGAACATGGAGCTGAAAATTTAGCTGGTTTAAGCAGTTTGTTTTCCACATTGTTCAATATACACTACATTCTATATTCACAAATTTTGAAAGGAGGATTAACAAAAGCCATTGCCAACTAGTATGGACTCTGAAGCTGCTAATGGCTGTAAAGTGATAACCCAGCACAACTGTAGAATGCTTGATTGGCAAAGCTGATGAATGATCCCCAATCTAACTTTCACACAGAGAAAAACAAACATTCTCATCTATTTAATTTAGGTCAAACCAATGTCTAAATACGACCTCTGTGGTACAAAAGAGGATTCAATTACATACTGAAATATTTCCCCACTTGTTTTGTATTAAATGTGGTATGCCATGAGTTTCTGCTGTACTGTCTGAGCAATTGTATACTGAACTATGTAATTGCCATGGTAGCTTTTGATGTGGGGAACATAGTGAATAGTGTCATATGATTTTTACAGACTCACATGCTATTTGCTAGTATTTCCCACAACATACTAGGAACAGCAATGCTATACTAGCTATAACTACTGTACGGTAAAAAAAAAATCCCTTCAACCTCCTGCAGTTGACATGTAATGCAACCACAACTATTCATGCTTCCTGGGGAGCAAGCTTCCTTTTCAAAAGCTAGCCAGAAGAACTCTTAAGTCACTATGATATGCTCATTAAAAGTAAAAACAGAAATCTGATGTGGATCAGAATTTGCTCAGTATTGGGTGTGAAAATTCCTTATTAAATGTTGTTGGCCAATCTCAGCTACAAATCTTAATCCACCTGTTGATTTTGGAAGCAAACACTTGCAATTTGTATTTCTTACCTTCAGACTTTGAGTACAAAGTCTTTTAGGTGTGTTGAACAAATAGAAAGGTCTGGATGACAATGGCCTCCAAATATTTTGAAGACCTTTTAGTGCATTTATGCCAGATTGCAAAGTGAGGCTGGGGACGTTGTGAACCTGTTGGTCCCCAATTTATCCATCAGGACAACAAGACAGTTTTATCCTATAACCTGCCCGAAGTTGCCTAGAATTACATAAAAGTGATACGGATGGCTATATAAATCAAATGAAATAAATTAGGCTAATTTGCTTCCAACAGGACTTTAGGTAATTGAGAATCCACCTCAATCTGAAGCCCATAGTTGCCCACATCAAAGGATCCAGGTCAGGTGGATGGAAAAGCTAACTTGATAGCAATTGAATTGAGTCCAGCTTCTTCTAGCTCCATATACGATTGCAGAAAGATTGGGTCATATAGGTGGGGAAGGCATGCAGCTATGAATCATACGATCATTTGCTTCCACTGATGGAAACTGTTTCAACTAATAGAGCTGATTTGGAGTTGGTGTTGGAGAATCCAGGCTGTGGTGTCACCAGGCTTTAGTCAAAACAGGGGAAATGGCAGATCATTATGATCAAAACTCCATCACGTTTTACCCATGTGTTGATGTTTGATGCATATAAAAGAGGGGTGGTGTTTACATTTCACTGCTTTGACTGCCATTTTGCTTGTTTTGACCTCTCACCCCTATTCTAGGGATGCCACTTTATCTAGGCATAAGGTGTTGGTGGAATTCAATATCTGTTTTAGGACTGATTTATCTGGAATAGTTCAAGAGTTTATAGAAACCCTGAAAACTATGGGTCCATCTCTCTTGATGGCAGAGCCAATATATGATGGTCATATGCTTGACGATATTTTGTTCACACCAGAGAAGAGTTCAATGGAATGGAAATGCCTCAGGTTCCCCTCCTCTCTCTGTTCCCTCACTTGATCTTTAAGGCTCACATAGTTCCAGTAGGCTTCTGGATATCATTCAAGGTACTGACTATTTTTGTCCTTCCACAAAATCATGAGGACATTCTGTGGGTCTCCTCTATAAAACAGCCATGCATGATGGAACCCAGGTGTGCCTTTTCCATCATTCACCTGGACTATGGAACAGTATTTCTCTTTCAATCCTGGCCTTCCATAAGACTTTGACAATGTCTCTTTTCCATTAGCATTGAGTGAATATGTTAGATGAGCCTGATATATTGTCTGCCATTTTTTTAACAAGGGCACCAATGGAAGCCAGGCTGTATTTTTAAACAAGTCAACCCTGACATTTATTTATGAAATAGTTAAATGGTGGAGCCATTTTCTTTTCTTTTTTCAAATTCATTGATAGAAGAGTGAGACAATGAAATATGTGTGTGTTTTTAACCAGGTAAAATTGACAAATGTTCTGTCACTTTCTCCTTCTAGCCCAAGGGATAGGACAATGGCAACATTGTGGTATTGATTTTGCTTTTTCCCAATTAAAAAGGAGTAAGGAAGCAGAAAAACTGAGGTACATGTGGCCTGATTGAAGCTCTACAAGGATGTTTTACCAAATATCACTTTCCAGCAGCAAGGGGGAGGGAGAGGGGGAGGGGAAGGGGAGGGGAGAAAAGAGTGTATGAGGTGAAAATGCAGTCAAACACTGACCTTTTTGTACATGTTTTGTACACACACATACACAGTTGGGCTTTACTTTGACTGCTATTAGGGCTGTTTTGATTTTTTGCCCTCCTTCAGATGCACATTAAAAAATTGGTGGAGCTTCAGTCAAGCATCACAACCACTATTTTTGTTTTCATTTTACCCCCTGATAATAGGGAATACTTCTTTTATTTCAGCTGCATCAGACGAGTGTAAGTTAACCATGCTGGAAAATATGGTCTCATTGCTTAAGAGTGATACATGAGGCCTAATATGGCATAAGATAACATAACTCTTTTAACTAGATCAAAGATATTTTTCCTATTATTTTTAATGAGAACTTTGATGCACAGACTTGGTTATGTTTCCCCCCCCTTAATGATAAGAAAATACTGAGTAGTTGCTGCACTGGTATGTATGTTGTATACTTGCAGTGTATTTGTAAGACATCTTTCTTAAAAATAGCGAAAGTAGTAGCATAAGCAGTGTGTTCTTCCTGAGGAATGGAACATTAGAGAAGGAAGCTGTAAGCCTTACCATGGAGTACATATTAACTCTAGAAACTAAGAGCCTACAGAAAGAATGCAGAGAAGAACAACAAAGATGAGTAGGGGTCTGCAGGCTAAAACATATGATGAATGGTAACATGAACTGGATATCACTAGTCTAACAAAGAGAAGGACTAGGGGTGACATGATAGCAGTCTTCCATTATTTGAGGGGCTGTCACAAAGAAGAGGGGGACAACTTGTTCTCCAAAGCACCTGAAGGTAAAGAAGTAACGGATGGAAACATATCAAAGAGAGATCCAACTTAGAACTAAGGACAAATTTCTTGACAGAACAATTAATCAATGGAATGGCTTGTCTCCAGAAATGATGGGTGCTTTATCAATGAAGGTTTCTAAGAAGAGATTGGACAGCCATTTGTCCAGAATGGTACAGGGTCTCCTGCTCGGGCAGAGGGGGTTAAACCAGTGGTGGGATTCAAATAATTCAACAACCAGTTCTCTGTCCTAATGATATCTTCCAACAGCCAGTTCACCAAACTGCTTAGAAGCTTAACAACCAGTTCTCCTGAACTGGTGAGAACTGGCTGAATCCCACCACTGGGTTGGACAGAATAACAGCATTGGAAGGGATATTGGAGCAGAGGTGGTATTCAGCAGGTTCTGACCAGTTCTGGAGAAACGGTAGTGGAAATTTTGAGTAGTTCAGAGAACCGGCAAATGCTACCTCTGACTGGATATTTTACTGGAGTATCCTTCCCCTGCCACATCCACCAAGCCATGCCCACAGAACTGGTAGTAAAAAAAATGTGAATCCCACCACTGCATTGGAGATCTTCTAATCCAAAAGATTCCCAATGCCCCTTCCAACTCTATTATTCTGTAACTCCTCTTCCACAGAAAGTTCATAGTTCACCATATTTCTATTCACTACAGTTAAATTGTTCAGCCATACAACTTTCTTTTCTCATGGTTAAGCTGAAAGAAGTGTAACACCTTGCCAGGGACTGAGATGGGGGTATGCTCTCAGGTCTTTAGCTGAAATTTAAAACAATATTGTAACTGGGTTTTACCTAGAGGCATTCAACTAGGCCGTTAATTAACATGATAGATGCCGTTATGGAGAAATACTTGCTAACAGATTTTAAAAGTATATAATAGGCTTAAAATAAAAGCATCGCTTCCCCTTATTGAAATACATTTGTGGATTTTAATATAAAGGTTAGACACACAGAGAGAGATTTTTGAGGAAATTAAGGTGCTTATTAATTACACTGCATATTCTAAAAAACTGCAAGACTGGTGTAAGGTCAAGGCATAAAACAGAACATTTGGATGCTAAAGAATCAGATAAAGAAATATTAATAATAACAACTACAACCATAGCAAAAAAAATTATGCCTTGTTGAATTTCCAAAGTCTGTTCAACTATTTAATTCCACAATATTCTACAATAAATTTGTAACTTCAACTTATATATAACTACATAAATATAACATCAATTTCAGGGTTCCAAGTAATATTCCCATAGCAAACAGGACTCCAAAGCAAGCAGGTTACTCAAATATTAGTTTGACTGGGCATATCACATTGGTACAGGCTGGTGAAAACCGACTCTAAATGTTCCCTCAGTTTTCACCTGATTAAAAGTAAAAGTTTCCCCCCCTTTTCCAAACAATCAATAACATGGTCCAATCAAGGTGCTATCCGGTTACCTCTCTCCAGCCATCAGTGGGAATGTCCTTGGTTCCCAGGAGAAAGTATTTTGTTTTGGCTACAAAACCCCAGCTATCTCTATTCACCCTTCCCTATCCCTCGGCTCCAGTGTGGCAATAGTGAAGCCTCAAAATGGCCTCAGTCAGGTTAGCTTCAGGGTTGACAATCATATTTATGTTATATGGAATACTGTTCTCAGAATTCTTGATTCCTCTTTTTTATGGGGACTGAATTTCAAAGTGTTTAATTTTTACAGAGAAGTAAAGGGTTATCAGTACTCCCTTCTAAAATCAGGACAAAGGATCCCCCCCCCCAATTCTCTCAACCATCATAAGATAGCTTAATTACACTTATGAACACAATTCAGCCCAAAATACCAGAAATACGAGAAGTGATAAAACGGACCCATTTTTTGCCCTCCAAAGGCTGCAGAGGCTTCCCTCGGACCTCTGGGAGGCTGAAAAAGGCCTTAAACAGGCCGAAAATCAGCTGGGAAGCGCATGTGCAGTGCAGATAAGGAGGTGTGGGTGGGATCACACACACATGTGCAGGTGTGTGTTTGGGGCATGTGCATTGCCTTCTTGGTGCTGGCATGTGAGCGTGCAATTTTCAGCACAGGAGCCCAAAAAAATTAGCCACCACTGGACTACACCAATAAGGAAGGTTTCGTGCAACCCTCCTTTCACAATTTTAAAATAGAGCAACAATTAAACAACAATTTACAGCATTTGTATAGTCAAGGGACTTTGCAGTTGGTAGCCTGTGTCTGCATGGGATCACCAGATTCTTTTTTTCAGTGTCCTGCAGACTCCATATGACCACATCATAGAATTACAGCAGCCATGTGTTACCATTTTGAGATGTGAAACTTAAACACAATTTTGTAAACCCGACAACAGATTTAACGTAAAGACATACTACCCACAAAGTTACTGGGTGAACATTTGTCCACTACTTGCTTTATGCTCTATCTGCTCCAGCATTTCCCATTAAAAAAATGGTATGCAGCCACCAAAAGCTTATATAAAGAGAGTGGTTTTTTGGACCCTGCCAGATAGAGGAGAAACAACAGAATAACACAGCACTCTTTAAACTTGAGTAAGAGAGAAGTGTTTTCTCCCAGTCCTTCTTATAAGCATGCATTCTTTCTTTCTCTCTTTTTATGGGGACTGAATTTCAAATTGTTTAATTGCATGCTGTGCATCAGTCTGCAAGCTTTGTGTTGGGATTTCCATAGCTACTGCCACAAATCAATAGATAAGGGTCAGTTACCTGTTTTGTATTCATTGAGAATTATTTAGCTTGCTTACCTGGGGATGCTGGGCGACTTATTACTAAGTAGCTTGTGCTGGAGGTAAGGAACATGGCATCTGGAAGAAGCATAAATCAAGCCAATATCAGAATTTATCTAATTTCACCGTCCATTGGGGTGGTCCTGAGTTTATGTTCACAGCAGCCAGATTAGGCAAAAAATGGAAACCGATTCATTTAACTTGTCATCTTTGGAGAAAGAGTGATGCTCCTTCTCTCCAGCAGGGAGGAACAGATAAGTGGTCATTAAGGGAAGCAGGACAGCTGCAAATACAGCAGTGAGGTCATTTGCACAGACCCTGCAACCCCATTTAAGATAATGTGGTTGTTTTATTTGCCCCAGGGGCCCATGTCATCACAAAATTGCAATTGCAATTTAAAAAAAGAAAGCAAGCAAGAAAGAAATCTGTCTAATCATTTTGCTCTGCTCTGCTCTGCTGCATTGGTTTCCCATTTGACAATAACATTAATGAGATCCTTTATCCCAAGCAATGTCACATCAAATTAAAGAGAAGAAAAGGAAAAAGAAAAGAAAACACGATTGATACGTAACAATTTATCAAACATAATAAAGCTAATTAATGCGTTCATCTCGGTAAGTGAACAAATGAAGGAAGAACAAGAAAAATGGAGTCATGTAATCCATCCAGTTTGCTGCGGGGAAAGCCATGATAATGGTGTTGTTGGGGTTTTTTGTTTTCGTTTTGGTGGCGAGGGGGCAGGTTGGGAAGGAAGCAAGAAGTACTAAAAGAAAATGAGTGTGATAATATTATTATATCACTATCTAGTTATCAGGAAAAAAAAACAGATCTCAAAAGAAAAAATCCTCCATTAGATAGCTTTTCTGCTATAATTAATATAGCATGTGCTTGTAAAGCAGAATTAATATTTTCCTTTACTTGGAAGTTACAAATATCTGCTCATTAACCTTTCAGAATAAGAAATGTTATAGAGGATGCACAAAGAATATTTAAGACAAATTAAAGGAAGGCAAGCAAACTAAGCATAGGTACTGTAAATAGAGTTACCTATATCTATTCATACTCTTCTCTCCGTACATCCTGCACTTCTGTGGATTAGACATATACAGCTTCATACATTCCCTTTTTTTTCTTTAAACACTTCAATTAACTCTATTAACTTTTCTCTATATATACATTATGCAATATCTTTCTGTCATCCTCTAATATGCATTTATTCTAATAGCAGTCCTTCTCTAATATGCATTTTTTTCATCCAAAGCTTCTATTATTACCTCATTCTATCAACCATCCTTTTGCATACCTCCAATTAGCATAACTCCACACATTTTAGTGGCAGCCTGTTAGCGGTCCCCCCACAATCTTGTTTAGAGCAGTTTTCACATCCTCTTTCCTTAAATCTCTTTCTGTTCATTCTGTTGGGAAAATAGCCTATTTTTAAAACATTTTCATAGAGAAGTTGTACTATCACTTCTCATGGTCATTCACATTCTTCCTTTTCTTCCATTAATTATATCAGACTGTTAATAAACTATATTTAGCATTGCAGCATTTATAATTTTCTTTAAAGGTTTATTTGCCAAAGTCTCAGAGACTTTAGAGGACATCATATATTAATTGCCAATGCCTGCAGTTTCAGAATACATTAATTAGTGTGGGGGACTACACTAGGAAAGAAATAGTAAACTGAAGACAGCTCTGCTAAGAAAAGAGCCAATAACCACAATAGAATGAATAGCCAACAGAAAACTACAACAGAATGAAGATGTTGGATAACCATTTGTCTGAAGTAGCGTAGGGTTTCCTGCCTAGGCAGTGGGTTGGACTAGAAGACCTTTAAGGTATTTTCCAACTCTATTATTTTATTCTATTCTAAAGCCATCAAATGGAATTGCTCTTCACAATTCCTCTCTGGACAAGGAGAGGATTTGAGATTGCCCAAAAGTGCTCCAGACAGTGGATACTCAGGAGAAGATTGCAAGACAATCTTCACTCAAACTACGGTCAGCACCTTTATGGACACTGGGTTTACATACTATTACTTTCTTATCTAATCATTTTCAGAAATGGCTTGTTAACTGCTTTTTAGCTATTAGGAACTTTTGGATCAATAGGCATAAAAACACTGGATGAAATTTCTTCATATATATGAAATGAAAAAAAAAAGTTTTAAATACAAGTTTAATGATAATTTAGCTTCTCCTGCTTTGTTACCCTGGAATTTAAATGAAGATTTTCCCTTTTGGGATGTGGGAAGCAATATGATTTTCTTGCCCAATTTCAGTTTAGGATTCATGGTGACCTTATGATGGAGATTTAAGAGTCTTTCTCCACTGGGATTTGAACCCATCTGTCCTTGAATCAACAGAAGATAATACTAGCTTAGCATTTCCTTTTTTCCTCTGCTGATCTCTAGTTGGCTCCTGCTTTTTCTGTTTCAAGACATACAGAATCCTATTAAGGTTGTGGATAACTATTTTTTAAAGATTTTACACATTTTGAGGCTGCCTTGGATACTGGGCTACTTGCTGCTCAGTTCTGGTAAGGATTATTTAAATCTGCCTCATTTATGGACTGAGGATGAGATGAAAGCAACATTAATAGCATGAAAGAAAACCTATTTTGTCAAAGCACATTTGTTTTAATATTGAGTAGGGTAAAGCTCTCCATCAAGAAAAGAAAACTTCCTCTAATTTTAGATTATAATAGGAGGTTTTACAATCAGTGGCCTCAAAAGAAAAAGGTACTGGAAGATTTGTTTCTTATATAGTAAAGGAATGTATAGGAATGACTTCTCACACAGTTTGTGGAATTATGTTTCAATAGTATGCCTTAGGCATGAAAGCCATTTGGGTGACTTTGAGCCAGTCACTTTCTCTCAGTCCAACACACCTTGTAGAATTGTTGTTCTGGGGAAAATAGGAGGAGGGAGAAGTATTGTGTGTTTCCAACACCTTGGATTATTTATAAAAATAATAAGGGTGGGAAATGAATGAACAAAAAAAGAAAGAAAGAAAGAAAGAAAGAAAGAAAGAAAGAAAGAAAGAAAGAAAGAAAGAAAGAAAGAAAGAAAGAAAGGAGAGAGTGAGAGGAAGGAAGGAAGGAGAGAGAGGAAGGAAGGAAGGAAGGAAGGAAGGAAGGAAGGAAGGAAGGAAGGAAGGAAGGAAGGAAGAAGAAAGTGTCAAGTCTGTAGGAAGACCCACCTACACAAAGGAAAGTGATTGGGCATTGCTTTCCTAGAACAGGACAATGGGAGGATACAGTAGGAGGAGAATTATCCAATGGGAAGATATGATGACCCACAATCCAGACTGAGTATTTTACAAACTATTGCCAAACTGTCTCAATCTGTACCGCATTTTCTTAAAGTAGCTTAGAAAGCTGGCATGAGCACAGCTATCAAAATGTCAAACAAAGATTTAGAATTGTATTTGACAACCTGGCAGAAGAACAATTGTGAATTGCAAGATCTGAATGCTAGGACTAGGACTATGCCAAATTTATGAACATATCATTGACTTCCAGGTGTATTCTAAAGATGTGCATTGGAATGATTTTGTCCAGATCAATCACTTTGGGGAAGAGCTTTCTGATGAATTGATAAAACAGAATTTGACAGAGCTATTTTAACACTGTGTAGTAATTGATAGCAGATTGAAGGAGCTAAAGCATGGAGGAAATAAGATTAGCTATCTTTTGTCATACTTCCTCCCTCCCCGCCTCTTCAGACTCTAATCAAGCTGAGCCTTTTCTGAAAATGAAACAATGAAGGCAAGTTGTCAGATAGAGTGTCTACCACTATGGCAGATTAATGCACACAGTAGTGGTTTGCCTGACTAAGCTTCCTTCCTCAGAGTTAGCTAGAAAGTGTTGTACCTGTACAAAGGTGGGTCACCTCACAAACAAATTTTGTGGCTAATTTTTTTTCATCAGAAAACTTTAGAGGCTCTTCTTTCAATAGTTTTATAGTTTTGCCATTTGACAATTAAACGGTTCTCCTATATTTGAAATGTTTGGGCCATTTCCTTGTCACAAATCAATTCAGTAGTTTTCCATTTGAAATTGCCTGCCTCCATTCAAAAAAATCAATGGTGAGAAAAGCAAGGTTTAACACTTACGCAAGAAAAAAAATCAAATGCATAGGTACAGAATAGGTAGTACCTGGCTCAATAGTAATAACTATGAAATGGATCTAGGAGTCCTAGAAGACAACCACTTAAATATTAGCCAGCAGTGTGCTGCTGTAGCCACCCAAAATATCCAATGCAATCCTGGGCTACATTAGCAGAGGGATAGGATCAAGATCACATGAAGTGTTCGTAGTGCTTTATAATGCCTTGGTAAAACCACACTAGGAATATTGCATCCAATTTTGGTAGCCACAATATAAAAAGATTTGAGACTCTAGAAAGAGTGGAGAGAAACGGAGATGATTAAGGACTGGAGGCTAAAACATATGAAGTAGGGTTGCAGGAATTAGTTTATCTAGTCTAATGAAAAGAAGACCCAAAGGATAACATAGTAGAAGTGTTCCAATATTTGAAGAAAAGAGGGTCAGCCTATTCTCCAGAGCACTTGAAGGCAGGACAAGAAGCAATGGATGAAAACTAATCAAGGAGAAAATCAACCTAGAACTAAGGAAAAATTTCCGACAGTTAGAACAATTAATCAGTGGAATGGCTTGCCTTCAGAGGTTGTGGAGGCATTTAAGAAGAGATTGGACAACCACTTCTCCAAAATGGTATAGGGTCGCATGGTTGAGCAGGGAGTTGGACTTCAAGTCCCTTCCAACTGTTATTCTGTTAAAGAACCTCCAGAGTTCCATCATTCTTTCCTTATGTGGAGGGGGCATGTCTGTCCTCTGTGTGCAACACCATTGCCAGCCATATCAGTTCTGGTAAACATGGAGCAGGAATGCAAGGTAGAGCATGTTCTTTCTAGACACATTCTTCTCATAGGGGAGGTTAGAATATTTTATTCATTACAAGGACTACTCTGGGGCAGAAACAGAGGTGGTATTCAGCAGGTTCTGACCAGTTCTGCAGAACTGGTAGCAGAAATTTTGAGTAGTTTGGAGAACCGGCAAATACCACCTCTGACTGGCCCTGCCCCATTTATTTTCTGCCTCCCAAGTCCCAGCTGGGTCTGGGTCTTCTTTTGTTGCCCTGCACAAGACAACAGAGCTGGAAAGCAGGTTAGAGGGGTGGGGAAGGAATGGGATTTTGCAGTAACTTTCCCCCAGGAGAGGGTGGGAATGGAGATTTTATAGTATCCTTCCCCGCCCACCAAGTCACATCATGCCCACCAAGCCATGCCCACAGAATCAGTAGTAAAAAATTTGAATCCCACCACTGGGCAGAAATATCTGTATCAAGCCCTATAATTTCTGAACTTCCCCTACATTGGCTAAAATGATGATCACTCCTTGTTTCTCCCATCTTCCTTTTTTAAGTTCCTTTTGCAAGGCAACTGGGGGAGGGAAGGGCACATTCTAACTTCATCTAAATCAGGGATGGGAAACCATGGCCCCTTTTTGACTTTTGGACTTCAACTCCCAGAATTTCTGAACCAGGAGAGACAGAATGAAATGTGAATGACAAAAAAATTAAAATAATTTTTCATTTATTTTAAATAATTAAATTAAATTTTTAAATTGTCCTGCAATGAGTTGTACCGCAGCAAGTTGACTGCTGCGAGTTGGCTGTGACAAATTGTCTCATTCCGCATTCAGATACATATGGAAAATAATTCTTAAATCATTGTAAATTTATATTTAGTATATTCCTAAAGAAAAACATGGGTATTTTGATAATTAGAAATTATAAATAAAGTTGAATTTACACAGCTCACATTAACCCAATGCGTAGTGGAACCCTGTATTTGAAATAGTTCTAATTTTTCTCATAACTATCACCACCTTGAAAAAATGACCTTATTAAAAAGGATGATTTTTATACTGCATAAGGAAGGCACCTGGAAGTTGTTCTTGGAGAAAATTATAAACCACCTCCTGTTTTTTCTCCTGATCATAAGAAGCCACATACTCTTTAGGTAATAAATTAAAGTAATAAAAATGGCGAAAAACATAATAGATGGAGAGACTTGAAAGCAAACTATTTCTTGTTATCTCTAGGGAAGTTTTTCCTTCTAGGGCATCACAATGAGATCCAGATCTCAACAACGGAAAACAGCCTTAGCTCTGCAAAGAATTCTCTAACTGGGTGGTGGGGAAGATCTTAATCTAATTTAAGTAGTTGCTATATTAGCTACCCCACCAAAAGAAAATGGCAATGTTTGTCTGTAGAGTGAAACCATATTTTGGTCTCCCCCCTCCCCCAAAAAAGCACTTTGTTTATCAACTAATATTTTTGAGTGTGGCTGTGGCTTAACTTATCAGGGTTCTTTTGACTGTGAACATTAGGATGGACATGTGTACAAGATGGCAGTCTAAATAATATAATCATCCCATGCCCTGCTCAGTCAACAGTGGAATGTATTATAAAACCCAATCAGGGCTGTTGCAAAGCTAAAGCACTGGTTTTTTATTTATTTATTTTATTGCTTTTCAAATAATAACAGAAAAGAAAAGTAAAAAGAATATGAAGATATACATTATAAAAAACATACTGTAAATGTTTAAAAATGAAAAAATGCAATAAAAATATAGCACATATTATTACAATAAAAATAACAAATTTTATGTATAATTGTCTAATACAAACATTGTGTAAGTATGTGTGCATGCTCATGTATATATTTATGCATTTATTCTAATATATTCTAATATATTTATATAACTATACTTTTTTAATTTACTGTATTTTGTATAAACATGTCCCATATTTCATTATTCTTATCCATGTAAAATCTATGTGTATAGGCAATTTGTTCACAAGTGGCAAGTATAATCAACTCCTCAATTCATTGAGTAAACGGGCCATACACTTATCTTTCCAATGTTGCAATATCAGTCTTTTAGATAGTCCTTGACTTACAACCAGAATTGAGCCCCACAATTTTGCTCATTAATCATTTCAATCATTAAGCAGGACATCATGTGACCAGACTAGATTTTACAACAAGTTTTACAATGAGTCATTGTGGAAAACATTTTTTAAAAAGTCATAAATTATGGTCAACTAACTGTGAGATGCTGTAACTGGTTGTAAATCAAGCTAGCTGCCGAATACTTAAAATGTGGTCACGTGAACAGAAGGGGGAGGGGTTCTTTAACAGTTGTAACTTTGAAAATAGTTTTTTTGAAGTCCATTGTAACTTTGAATGGTCATCAAGTGACTGGCTGCTAGTTACTACCTGTAAGGCCATGGAAAATCCATTTATATTGTCCAGTTGTCAAATTCCATATATTAGATATATAATTCAAGAGAATATGTTGGCTCCCTTCTCTCAATTTCATAAGGAAACATGCCTTTTCACAAGTAGCATCTGCTATTGTGAAGAGCATTTCCTCATGTGTAGATAAAATGTATCATTGTAAAGATACTTAAATTACGATAATAAATGCACAATTGTGGCATTCATGTGGCTGATGAAGAAATATCTTGTCCCACCATTGGGACTTTGCACTCATTTGTGCCTGGAGGTCTACAGCAGGGAATCAACAATGTCAAGATGGCAGCCACCAAACAAGTGATTTGAGTTTTTATATGCATCAGGTTAAAAAAGAGTGGAACTTTGATCACATGTTTTTAGCTGTAATTTTTTTTTACCTCCTACATTAATGGTGTTACAAGGTGATATAGGTCAAAAGGGCAAATTTTTATTGTATGAACTATGATGTCATTATTAAGTATATGTAATGTGTTTGTACTTGCTTCAGACGTCAGGATGAAAGCATGTAAGATATGTTTGCACGACCTCGTTGCACACAGCTTATTACTTCTGCATCATCCTGATTTACTCCCAATGCCATCATCTCCTTCTGGAAAAAAACCAAAGACTCCAATCCACATTTCCATTACAGCAGTCAAGGTGGTGAAAAATGTTAATCCATTGCTACAGATTGAAAAAAACCCACATCTATCCAGTCTGGTTTCACAAAGACAAAGGGGGGAAAAAGAAACATACTGTGAACAGATGTGAGGGAGGCTTAACACAGAATTACCACAGTGGGGATCTAAGCAAATAATTAAAACATGTGGTATTGCTAGGTTCCCTGTGTTGCTTTCTGGATATTTTTTCTATGTCTCTAATGTCATGCTCAGTCCTCCAACTGCTTAATTTTAAGGGAGGATTTCCTCACTCCCAACTCTTTGGTAGTTTCACCACCTGACTGAGTTCTGTGGCAGTTCTTGTATTCATGTTCTTCTCTCAGTACCACAGATGAATATACCATTCATTGCACAGGTCATTCTTATGCTCAGCAAAAAGGGTTAAATAACACTTGTTCCAGATCTGCAGACAACTGAATCTAAGACAGAACTAGTGCTGTGCATTGCAGAAGGTCTATTCCATTAAGAATTCCATGGACAACCTTTTGAAGTAGGTAGTTAATTACAGCTTTTAACACCAATACTGGAATTTTGGTCTTTGAGGTTAGTTAAGATACTACATCTGAAGCTGTTCTCTACTATGATGGAAAAAATGGGCAGCTAATCCACCCAAAAGAAGGTGCATACATGTAGTCCTTGACTTACAACCATTCATTTAGTGACTGTTCAAAGTTACAATGGCACTAAAAAAAGTGACTTATGAACCAATCTAGAAATAAGGAGTAATTTCTTGATGGTTTGCAAAATTAATGAGTGAAATGGCTTGCCTTCAGGAGTTGTGGGTGCTCCATCACTGGAAGTTTTTAAGAAGAGATTGGACACCATTTATCTGAAATGGTATTTATTTATTTTATTTACTTTATTTATTTTGTCAAAAGCTTACAATACAATAGAAATAAGAATAAACATAAGTTTAAATAATTTTATAAAGCTTCTCCTCTGGTAATACTGATTTGCAAACTAGGGCATTCAAATTTTTGCTAGACCAATACTTGAAATCAGCTCTGCTGTCTGGAATCTGCACTGTATATCAGACATAAGTACAATTGAGCAAGTCCAGAAGTATTTTACCAGAAAAGTACTACATTCCTGGTATAAGGTCTTCCGTTTGATGAGTGGTTGAACTAGTAGACCTTCAAGGTCTCTTCCAGCTCAATTATTATGTTAATGTCACATGTTTTCACAATTATGACCATTGTAGCATCCTCATGGTCACACAATCAAATTAGGGCTCTTGGCAATCACCATGTATTCATGACAATTGCACTGTCCAGGGGTTATGTGATCACAATTTGTACCCTACCCAGCTTTCAGGAATCAAAGTCCATGGGAGAAGCCAGATTTGCTTAATGACCACATGATTCACTTAACAACAGTGGCAAAAAGATAATAAAATGGGACAAAACTCACTTAACAACTGCCTCACTTAGCAACAGAAATTTAGGCTCAATTGTAGTCACACGTTGAAGGATACCCGTAATCATTCCCTAAATTATAACACCTCCTGTATTCCTTTCTGTCCCTTAACACTGTTTTAGTTGGAGCTAAAATCAGTTGCACATTTCTTTCACGTGCCCTTTTTTATTTTCACCTCAAAGAAGCAAAACAAAACCAAAGCCCTTCTGAAGAACAAAACGCTATTAAGCTCATCCAAAGAGCTGGCCAGCTTTAAGAAGCTGCTCATGTAAATCTCTTGTAGCCTGTCTTGCTTCTGTGTGTTTTTTAGAGTTGGCACAGGTTTCTCATTAGCACTTTCACACTTGATTGATTAAAACAAGGCCTCCGCCAGACGCCTTAATCGCTTCAGAGTTCTTTTCCTGAGGCATTTCGCACCCCCCCTTCTTGTTATCCAGTTTTTATTATTTATGACATAAACTATTCTACGGATTTGGGGTAGAGGGAGAAACACAAAATAGGACCCTTGATCCCTCCACTTGACTCCACCCAGGTCCAAGTTTTAAAACATCTGGAGAGTCTTGATGGTTAACCGTTATGCAGCTTTCACAATCTGTTTGTGTGTGTGTGTGTGTGTGAGCGCACAGCTCTTATTCGGAACCCTCAGCATTGTTGACAGACGGCCCAGCCTCTGAAAGGATTAAGTGGAGCAGAGAATTAGCAGACTGGTGGTTACTGCTGTTAAGAAAATGTTTAAATAATTAAGCACTTGGGAAGATGAGAAAAAATGAGGGATGGGGATAGAGACAGAAATGGAAAATGAACTCCAGTTGGTTAACAAAAAAATAGGGGAAGAGATCCCATGAATGGAGGTGGGGAAAGAGAAAAGAGAAAAGGAAATTATTCCAAATTGATAAGAATGAAATGCTTGCATTTATTTAATGCTTTTTCAAAATTTTGAAGTCTCCCTGTTCTTGCTTACCAGACTACACTGCCAGAATTCAGTAGTGAATACATCAACATAATTTTCTGCCTTTAAAATAAAAAAAAAGCAATTAAAAGCCTTCATAATCTTAGCACATCAATTTATTTAAATTCCAATCCTTAGAACAGCTTTACAATAAATAAATAAAATTAAATGGAGCCACTACTGCCACATTCTTTCCAGCCCATTGTGGGTAAACAAATTGGATGGAAAAAATATGATTGCAAAATAGTCACCCACCCAGCTCACCCATTTTTGCCCTAAAGGATCATTTTAAATGTTTACTGAGTCTCCAAACTTGGCAACTTTAAAACTGGCTGGGGAATTCTGGAAGTTGAAGTCCACAAGTCTTAAAGTTGCCAAGTCTGAAGATGCCTGGTTTAATGGACTCAGGGAATGATCTTTTGCTGAGGGGCAGTTGTGGAGAAAGTTGGGTGAAAAGATTAAGATGGCAGCCACCATCTTGAATTTTTTGACTCTCACTACCCTCCAACTACTCTTGTTCTTGATCCAAGTAATTATGGCAGGAAACATCCATCTAAACAAAGTAATAATTGAGATGGAGTACTTTGGCAATGGATAATTGAGTCTTTGCAAAGCAGAGATCATTCACAATGAGAAAGCCATATTTTGTGGTACCCTTGCAGTGCCTACAACAAACATCTGTCATCTCATAAAGAAGAAAAAGAAGGAGCTGATCATTTTAAATGGCTCCTAACGATCTAAGCAACCCTGCTTTCCCTCCCACTCTACATAATAATCAAAAATTAAAACCAAGATCATGCATTATAAAACAACCCAATATACTGGGAGTCAAGCATTCCAAAAACACAATTAAAAGTAATTACTCATCCAGAGGGAGAGTCATAACAGCCCTGCCTCCACGGCTTGACTAAATAGCCAAGTCTTCACAACTGTCTGAGGTGGGACGGGAGCCGTTCAAATGATCTAGAGGGATATTAATGCAGAGGAAGGGGATAGTAACTAGGAAGGAATGCTTCCATGGTTTCTATAGGTCCCTGACTGAGGGGAACGTATACAAAGTCTGCCTATTATATCTTATCAGGCAGACAGATTGATAGTTTTTACTAGATCCTTAAACCACTAATGGCTTTAAACAGTGGTGGGATTCCAAAAATTTTTACTACTGGTTCTATGGGCATGGCTTTGTGGGTGAGGTGTGCCTTTGTGGATGTGGCTTTATGGGCATGGCAGGGGAAGGATACTGTAAAATTTCCATTCCCTCCCCACTCCTAGGGGAAGATTACTGCAAAATCCTATTCCCTCCCCACCCCACTAACCTGCTTTCCAGCTCCGTTCTCCTGTGCAGGGCAACAAAAGAAGACTCAGCCAATCAGCTGGAACTTGGGCGGAAGAGAATAGATGGGAGCAGGGCCAGTTAGATTTGGTATTTGCCGGTTCTCTGAACTACTCAAAATTTCTGCTACCAGTTCTCCAGAACTGGTCAGAAACTGCTGAATACCACCTCTGACTTTAAAGGTGACTTGAAGCATCTTAAATTGAAACCAACCAACAACCAGTGCCGTTCTCAAAGTTGTGTGTGACACAGTCTCATCCACGTTTTAACAGGAGTCAAAATTCAACTTTGAGAAATCTGTCCCCATAAATGCTATGTTTTTTTATTATTTATTTACCTATCAGTTTTACATGCCTGCTTGACTCCATATTAACACTTGATATTAAGTTATTTTTATATAGGCCTTTTTCACTAAAGAGCACTTCTGCACCAATAAATTGTATATTCTCAAAAAAAAAAAAAAAGCTTAAAACTGAACTTTGGCATTTAAATCCCCTTCTATTTGTTTTGGGATTTAGGGACCACTTCACAAAACGTTTCATTCCTGTCATTTCACATCTAGGTAATAAGAAGCTAAGTTTTACAGTGGTACCACTGATATTTATTAATGAACCTTTAAATTGCTATTACTATTACAGCCTGTTTATGCAAGCGGTTGTGCTTCATCTCTCCCATTGCAAAATGCCTGACAATTAATTTTATTTAGAAGCATGACAAATTTAAGTAAGATCTACTGATAGTGGTTACTGTGTATTTCATTCTGGAGTGAACACAGAGATATATTGCTTTTAATCATTAGGGAAGGAAGAAAGGAAAGAAGGAAGGAAAGAAGGAAGGAAGGAAGGAAGGAAGGAAGGAAGGAAGGAAGGAAGGAAGGAAGGAAGGACCTATTTTACTAATATATTGCTATTACCTATTATGTGAATGATAGATTTGATTGACTAGATTAGATTTATATACTGCTTCATTCTAAACCACTTTAACTGGTACACATTTTGGATCTACAGTAACAAATTACTATTGTGAATCAGTAAAAACAGTACATTAAATATTTATTTTATTTATTAATCAAACTTTTATACCGCTCCCTCTCCCAAAAAGGGACTCGGGGCAGTGTACAGCCTACTAAAAAAACATACAATAAATATATAATAAATACGATTAAAAATAGATTAAATAATTAGATCCGGCTGTCTATTCAAGATTCAATTAAAAATTAAAAGCTAATAAAACCCCAATTAAAATTAATTAAAACCAAAAACACAGTTACTGGGCCAGGCCAGCCTGTTTAAAAAATAGGGTTTTCACTGCGCGCCGGAAAGTCAGAATATCCGTCATAGCCCGTATCTCCGGGGGGAGATCATTCCATAGGGAGGGAGTTCCCACAGAGAAAGCCCGAACTCTCGGGGCCATCAGCCGACAGCGGCCAGGCGGCGGTACCCCAAGTAGGGCAACCCTGTGGGAGCGTACTGGGCGGCGGGAGGTTGACGATGGCAGTAGGCGGTCCCGTAAGTACCCAGGTCCCGAGCCATGGAGCACTTTAAATACCATCAGTACCACCTTGAATCGAATCCGGTAGGCCACAGGAAGCCAGTGCAGCCTGCGGAGAAGCGGTGTAACGTGGGAGCTCCGAGGGGCACCCACAATCACCCGCGCGGCTGCATTCTGGACCAACTGTAACCTCCAGAGACTCTTCAAGGGGAGCCCCATGTAGAGAGCATTGCAATAATCCAGGCGGGAAATAACGAGGGCGGACGTGACTGTGCGAAGTGCGCCCAGATCCAGAAAGGGCCACAACTGGTAAATCAGACGTATCTGATAAAAAGCCCCCCTGGCGACGGCTGCAATGTGCTCTTCTAAAGACAGCCGTACATCCAGGAGGACGCCCAGATTGCGCGCCCTTTCCACGGGGGTCAAAACCTCTCCCCCCACGGCCAGCGAAGGAACCAGCTGGCTGTATCTGGGCGCAGGAAACCACAGCCACTCGGTTTTGGTCGGGTTGAGACGGAGCCTGTTACGACCCATCCAACTCCGCACGGCCTCCAGGCACCGGGACATCACTTTGACGGCTTCGTTGGGGTGGCCCGGAGTGGAGATGTACAGCTGAGTATCATCAGCGTACTGATGGAACTCCACCCCGAAGCCACGGATGATCTCGCCCAGCGGCTTCACATAAATGTTGAACAGCAGGGGCGAGAGCACCGACCCCTGAGGCACCCCACACAGTAAGGGCCTCGGGGCCGACCTCTGCCCCCCTGTCAACACAAATTGCGAACGGTCGGAGAGGAAGGAGGTGAACCACCGCAACACGGTGCCCCCCACTCCCAACCCCTCCAACCGCCGCAATAAGATACTGTGGTCGACAGTATCAAAAGCCGCTGAGAGATCTAATAGGACCAGGACAGAGGAACAACCCCTGTCCCGAGCCCTCCAGAGATCATCAACCAACGCGACAAAAGCCGTCTCCTTGCTGTGCCCGGGCCTGAAACCCGATTGGAGGGGGTCAAGATAACTCGCTTCATCCAGGTACTGCGGGAGCTGACGTGCCACCACACTCTCAACAACCTTCGCGACAAAACAAAGGTTGGAGACAGGACGATAATTAGATAACAATGCTGGGTCCAGGGACGGTTTCTTGAGGAGGGGCCGCACCACCGCCTCTTTCAATATATTGATTCTTATAAGTACATAATGTGGGTTATTTAATATGAATGGTTATCATATACAAATAATTCCTATTAAACCATCCACATTCAGTACTTATAGGATTCAATCTCCAAAATATCTTCTAAAACAGCCAGATCTTTAAAAGTCTTCATGAGTGCTGCCCTTGCCGTGGGTTGGGGAGGGGAAAGGGGGAAAGCTGTTCCAAATCTGGGGAATGCTTGCCAGGAATGCTATTTCCATGACCCCTTTAGTCAGCCCTCACAAAAACTGTCCCTCTTCAACAGGCACAGTCTGTTCCTTTGTTTGGGGCAGACAGAATCTATCTGGAAAGCTAATTCTACAGATTCCCAAGCCTATAAATTGACATTATGGGTAATGAATGATCCGTACCTTAAGAGATGTTTTATATAACAATAAATGTTGTTGACTATGAAAATAAGTAGATGATGATTATGATGATAATCATAATCATTCATCAATCAAATTACTCAATGACTACATCTTGATCAAGTTATTCATTTGTGTGTCACATCATTACCTCATCATCATCATCATCTCTACCACCATCACTACTATCACTGTTTGGATTAGATGAGAAAGTACTACACAAAGGACCTAATCCTGACTGCAAAGTAACACATCCACTCTAAAAAACTAAACCAAACTTCTAAGCTACAAATGACAGCCATTTTGGGAGGTGACTGATCTGAGACATTTACTAGAACAGGCATTTCTTACCATTCAGCACTTTTTTCTCCATATGGGTGCTATGCTAGAAATCTGAGATGGAATTACCCTACCTTTTATTAAATGGAGGAAAGCATAGGCCAACTAAATCCATTCCTTGCAGGTAAAATAGACATGCTAAATGTCCCAAAGATGCTTTTCCAAAAGGCAACTGGACTTTGTTTTTTCTTGAAGAGCCAAGAACTTTAGAAGTTTCTTGGATGAGAAATGGAACTCCTTCAAGAAAAAACAAGTCCAGTTGCCTTTTGAAAAAGCACCTTGGGACAACCATGACCTGGATGATTGAGAATCTCCATAGGCAGAGACACTAAGTGCCCTCTTTTGCCTAAACTGATTTTTATCCACACTATTTGAATTAAAACATTTCTGATTTCATACTCAAGCACAGAGATTGCTGATCTGTTCTTAAATCTCCGTATAGTGCTATTTTTTATTGAAGAGGTAATGGGACAAGGAGTAGTAGGATATCAGGGTCTCAGTCCATCTTTTTTAAAGGACTTCTCCTTAAAAATGTCACAAAGGTCTTCAACTCATTCTTTTGCATGAAAAAAGAAATTAATGACTTCATGGTCACACCCATGAAAGTTTTCTTGTTTTCCAACAATACAGAAGTTGGTGGTGTTTGCTTTTTGGTTTTGCTTTTCTTCTAAGATGCTTATTCATTTTCTTACTTTAATTATGCTTTCAGAATTTCCCAGAGCCTCATCTACCAAAAAGTTTCAACTCTGCTTAATTTTTGAGACCATCATAACTCATTGCTATGTGTAAAAGCCTCCCAATCATTATCCAATTTGATTTTTCTCTTTAAATTGCCCCCACCTAAATATTTGGAAGGGGAAAGCTAGCAACACACAATATAATTTCCACAAATGTTCAAAACCAAGAGGGTGGGGAGGAGGGAGGAGGGAGGAAAACACAAAGTTGATAGTAGTGGATCTAAGTGATACAAATTTGAGCATTTTGTCATAAAATCAACCAATTATATTTACCTACATGTAATTACATGAGTTGTATTTATTCCTGTGATACACAGCTCCCTTGGTTTGATAGAGAAATGACAGCACAGCATGTCTTAATGTTACCACCTGCAGTGCAAAAATTCATAGCAATGAGTAATTATGCTCTTCATGTTGAGAAGCAATGAGAAATGTATATAAACAAATGCTTCATTGCCTCTGCCAGGGGCTATACTTGTATCAGGACATAGCTGCATATTGATGAATTCCCATATCTATGCAAGCATCTTTAAATTTGTCTTCCATACCTAAAAAAACCTAAACAAAAAAAATCATTTCCATAATCTTGTTCCAAAATTAGTTTTTCTTCCAAAATTTTAAGAGACAACTCCTATTCATACATATATTCAGAAATAAGATCCACTAATTTTATTGGCACCCCCCCCTCCAAATAAGTATGTCCTTATTTATTTTATTTATTTGTTTATTAAATTTACATGTCACCCGTCTTGCTATCTCAAGCAACTTTGGGCAGCTTACAATACTATGAAAGTATAAATAAAAAACATTAAAGGCATTGCAATTAAGATGAATAACAATTGAATAAATGTTATTGAATAAATAAAAGGTGAGGATTAAAAGCATGGACGGTATATAGTTAGACTTTTGCATCTCACTCAATCACCTCCAGCATAATGTGTGCCCCCATTGGGGCTCCAGACCAACTGGCAAAGCTGGCAAAGGCTTTTCTGGAAGGCCAGAAGGAGGGAGGCAAATCTCACCTCAGGAGGCAAGATGTTCCAGACTGTGGGGGCCACTGCAAAAAAGGCTCTTCTCTTTGACCCTCAAAATGAAATACCTTGGCTGACGTGATCTGGAAAAGACCCCTTCTTCTGGCCTGTGTGGGAGGGGTTTTAGTAGACAGATGCCCCAAATAGTGCATCGGATACACGATGGATAATGTCTAATGTTTCCTCCATTTGATGTATATATTATCTATTCACAAATACTTGTCAGAAACAAACCCCATAATTAATATAGCAATAAATCCTAAAATGAGAATAAAATATTAAACTTACAAAATTCTACAATACGGTATATTTTCTGGAGATACAAAATATTAAATCTAATATAATACCAATTGGTAACAGATTTTCCATGAAAATATGTATAATTGAGATTTGTTTATTTTTTTAGAAACTTTTAATACTTGGGAACAATATTTCAAAGAAAAAGAACTTGGATTAATGGCAATATTAATAGATAGTCTGGTTTATCTATGAGTTTATTGGGAAGGATAAATGTTATAAAAATGATTTTTTTCCTTGCAACTCTGATGTGAAAAGGGAGATAGATTTTTAATTTTCTTGATTTTCCACTGTAGCATTGGGCATATATATTAACTTGAATGAAAATTATTTTAATATGAAAATATTTATACAACTAGAGAGCTAAGTATCATTAGAGCTAATGATTTTACTTTTAGGAAATCAGACAAAGTTAGCTAAGTGATTCTACCTTGCTTGACTCCAAGATAGGATAAATCCCCAGATCAGTAAATCAGATTTAACAGTGCTAAGTAGGAAGCTATGTTAATAATAAAATAAGCTAACTGTATTATGATTGGAACTTATCTTAGATTGAACAAGATTCTGAGTAGGGCTCTGGTTCCTCTCTTAAAATCCTTGTGTGATTGGTGCAATCACTTTTTGGATTTCTGGACTGTGAGGAAGCTGTCAGTTTCTACTTGGATTCTGGATTTTAAAGTAAAAAGACACTAGATACTAAGAGTTAATTCAAAAGGTTAGGTGAAATGCATCATTATTCTCAAAATACAGTAAGTCATTTTGTCATGCACTGTAGGAAAAGGACAGGCAGAATCTGGGAGTGGTATCAAGAAAGGAATCAAGCTGGAGTTCTTACGTTTCCACAAATGGTCTAAGTCCAACCCTTTGTCAGTTTTGGAAAGCCATATTGAGATGAGATGCTCCCACTCTACCTCATCTGAGCCTGGGAAAGTGGGAGAGGGGGGAATATATTGGAGTATATCTAGTTAAAGATTCTTTTTTCTGATTCAAGGTCAGGTTGTGTTGCGCATAACTGAGAGGAAATCTTAACTGGGGATGGATGGTGATTGGGCCATGTAATAGATGATCGGTGCAGGGGATGGATTTTGTAGTTTTTACTTATTGTAAGGAAGCCTAGAACTTTCAGATTTGGGATTCCACAGTTGTGCCAGATACTATCCAAATAAAAGGAACTTTTGAGAGATGTCTTGTCTCGGAGTTATTGGGTGGAATGGAGGTTTGCTGGAATGCTGACACCCTTCTTGAATTCCACTGATTCTCATGTAGTGTCAATTTAGTGCTGAACGTTAGCACATAGAATAATAGGCTTGGAAGAGACCTTGAAGTCTTCTATTCCAACTCCCTAGTTGACTGGATTCTTGTGAATAGGCACGAGCAATAAATGAGCTTAACTGAAGCTTAATGTGTGGTCTTGATTCTTAATGCCTAATATACACACAACTGCACAGACATGCATACACATCTACAGTACTTGTACATATGTATAAAATGGAAAGGGATAAACGAAAGCAATCCTGCCTTTACATTACATGCCTTATACAACTTCAGTGTCCCAGAACATTTTCAGCCCATCGGTTTCAGGAGTCAAAAGAGCAACTAATGGGTGGTTTATGGAACAGGTGGCAGTGTGACCCTGAAAACCCTGTTGTTGACATATCTTCATGTTTAGGATTACTCATCTCCTATTCCAGCTTTGCTTTTCTGTTTTAGCAACAACAGCATTGCCAATTTTTGAAGATTGTGCTGTCGGGAAAGATTTGCAGTGCTACATCTGTTTCTAATGTACAGTTCATAATTTAATGGCAAGACACTTCAGTGGTCTACCAGCCACAAATCTCAGTTGTTAAAACTGTCTAGAGCAAAATGCTTTTAAATAGTCCCCCTCACTCTCTCTCTCTTCACATTTGGACACAGAACATGTAGCAGTAGTGTCACTTTGGGTAAGACTGTTTACTTTGAATCCTTTTCTGTAACTTAGTGCCATGATGTAAGTGGTAGTCTAAATGTGTCCCAAATCCTGCCTCCTCTCCTCCCAAACATAGATATTACCTCCAGCTGAAAGTTGTGACAATATATCAGAAGTCACTCAGGAGTTCTTGCTAATTTCAGGACATGTTTTCTGGTTTCCTTGTCTTGTTCCTAAAACTGGGAATGAGGCTTTTGACGAGCCAGTTGTTCACCCTACAGCCCCTTGTATCCAAAGTTTAAAACAAGAATGTCCAACCCTGGCAACAATAGGACTTGTGGACTTTAACTCCCAGAATTCCCAGACAGTCATGCATGGGGAATTCTGGGAGTTGAAGTCCACAGGTATTCAAGTCTTCAAGGTTGGACACACACACACACACACACACAGCCTAAATCATTCCTTGTTGAATCCAATTAGTGAAAACTCTAGTCAAAAGACTTTTTAAAAGCTTGTCACATATACTTAATGTACTTCTCATATTTTTTTATTTATTTAAAAGAAAAAAAAAACTTCCTCAAGCTGTTTTAAAACAACCATTCACTAGGCTGACATTCAATCATCCACCACAAGTATTTTTAGTATTGAAACCAAATAATTTTTTAAAAAACCCACATAAAACCCCAAACCACCAGAAAACTGTGGGATATCATATTTAAATACAGTCTCTTCCCTTTTTAAAATTTGCACGAGAAAGGAAAACCAGGGAACTGAATCTCACCACAAGACCTCCGCTGGTTTAAAAAAAAAACACACAAAACCACCATATCCTCACATGTAACTCATCTTGGCTTGGATTATGTTTATTGGCTAACCAGTGTACATGGGGAATGTTCAATTACATTAGGAAAAAACATGGCTAGTCCATTGGTTAGCATAGCCGACAATTTGAAAGCACAGGCAAGCCATAAATTACAATTCCTTACTTCTAAAAGAAAATGTGGAATGGAAGACTTTTGAGAGAGAGAGAGAGAGTGAGAGAGAGAGAGAGAAAGAGAGAGAGAGAGACTGCCAGTGCATATATTTACTATATTATGGAAATGAATGCTTTCATCTTTGTATGCTATTTCTAATGGGATGGTTTAGACCTAGAAATACTTTTTTTTCCTTCTGTCTCTCTCCCGTTCCTTTGCCTTGTCCTTAGAGTCACTTTGATTATGAATAATGTGTTTTTCAAGTGACATTCTAACCTTGTTTTTTTTCCCCTCCACAGTGCATTCTGAACCTTGGAAAAAAATAAAACAGAAAAAAAAAGGCAGCCTGAAAGCTTTTGAGAAAACAAAGCAGTTGTATTAGTAGCCATATGAAGAGGGAGGGAGGGGGACCCCAAACATACAACAGAGTGACATCAGATTCAATCACTGGAAGGCTTTCTTTGCACCCTGGAAGTGAATATGAAAATACCATTACACTGTGGAAGGTCCATTAGGAAATCAGAAAGAGCTTATTACACTTCTGCTAATGCTGAACTAGTGGGTTCCAAAGTGGTTCGTGCTGAGGAAGATCTAAAGGATATCTTCATACCTAGAAGGGGGGAAAAATAGGAATGTCCTCAGGAAGTTTTAGATGAAATCAAGTGGTATTTTTTTCTTTATTATTGTTATTGAATAAAAACACAAAGCTATGAATGGGGGAAAGCTATGGATGAAACTCAGAGTCTGACTTCAAAAGCAACAAGCTAGAAAAAAGTACAGAGAAGGTAACAACTCAAATGGAAGTGACCTATTCCTAACTGAAGTCCTAACCTCACAATTGTTTTAAAGTCAATTTGGAACCTAATCTGGTGATTGAGAAAATAATCCAATTCAGTCCAAGCCTTTATACAAGATGGCAGATGCAAATCTGGGACATAGGTTGAATTAATTAATTGATTCTAGAAAATTCAATCCAGTTTTCTGGGGTGTCCTTAGTGCTCTCTGAGCTTGATAGTTTTCTGAGAGCAAACTCCATTCCCTTCTAGCTCTGCTGATGTTGCCTAGTTGGGCAATAAGACATCTGCAAGAAAACAGTCAAACTCAGAGAGCATTAAGGACTCCATAGTTCACCCTGACTACAAATATTGTCTTCTTTTGGTACGTCTGTTATCATCCAACTCAAAAGGGGGTAATGAAGGAGTGGGACAAAAAAGACGTGGAACAGTCAATTGATTCTGAAATCTTATGGGCAGAAAGGAGCTCCAGACTGAAGATGTGTTTGACCCTTCCCTCAAGTTCAGACTGGTCATCTCCTAGTAAGTTCTTGGCTTACTAAAACTTCATTTTTCACACCAATCAAAAACCCTAGAATGGCCACAATTTCTTAAATCCACAATCCACAATCAAGAAGTCATAACCCAAGCAGTAATAATTACACAACAAAAATCCATTCTGAAAGACAGCAATCTCAATGTCGCCCCAACACGTCAAAGACTCAGTAGGATAGTAGTGCCTTAACTGACTTCTAAAAAATTAAGAGATTCCTCACCTGGACTTGAGGGAAAGGGGAACCTGTTCCATTGGGCTTGGGGAAACATAAAGAGAATCATTTTCAAACTCTTGTTTTCATGCTAAATGCTGAAAGAGGCACTCTTTGGCAAGCTTTGGCAGCTCATCTATAATGGAAGGACAGACTGCACATAAGGGACAGCAGGTTACATTGGTAATAAGGACTGAAGGTATGATGAGCTGAATTTGAATAAGAAGCAAGTTACAGGTACGATAGTTCTCAACTTATGACCACAACTGAGTTCAAAATTTCTGTAGCTTAGAAAAACAGTTGTTTCCCCCATTTTATGACTTAAGACCATGGGAATACTGTAATGGTCAATGCAGCTGGAACTTCAAATGGTCAATAAATAAAGGGTTGTAAGTTAAGGACCACTGTAGCAGACAACGGTATAGCTGCTAGCTTGCTATAATGGCTCTGACCAGTAGCCACAATATGTGATAAGGACACTGTTGCCAGAATCTTCTCTTGTTCTGGTATAACACCTTAAAAAATATTATCACTGCATTTTTTTTCAATTTTGTATTTCTAGATCCATCATTTAGAAATACAAAAATTACAAAGCTATGGCAAATGTAGAGAGCATACTAAAAAGCAGAGACATCACCCTGCCAACAAAAGTGTGTATAGTCGAGATTATGGTTTTCCTAGTTGCAATGTTTGGCTGTGAAAGTTGGACCATAAGAAAGGCTGAGCACCAAAGAATTGAGGCTTTTGAACTATGGTGCTGAATAAGACTCCTGTAAGTCCCTTGGACTGCAAGGCAATCAAACCGGTCATTCCTAGAGGAGATCAACCCTGACTGCTCTTTAGAAGGCCAGACCCTGAAGATGAAACTCAAATACTTTGGCCACCTAATGAGAAGGAAGGACTCACTGGAGAAGAGCCTAATGCTGGGAAAGATTGAGGACAATAGAAGAAGGGAACCACAGAGAATGAGGTGGATGAAGTCACTGAAGCAGTAGGCCTGAGCTTAAATTGACTCCAGTAGATGGTAGAAGTCAGGAAGGCCTGGAGGAACGTTGTCCATGGGATCAGACATGACTTCGCAACTAGCAACAAGATCCATCATAACAATAAAAAGCCCTACTCGATCCACCTAATGACTCTTCCAGTCCACAATTTTGTCCTACACAGTGGCCAGCTAGATGGATTTAGAAAATTTATCTTCCTGAAGAAGAAGGCAAAGGCTCTCTTCCACTTTCTTTCTTTAGCAAGTGTGTGTTGCCATCAAGGCAGTAGAAATCAGCATCAAGATAGCAATCCTTGGCTAGTTTGATGATCCAAGAAATTATTGAGTTCTATTTTGGTTTGTAAAATTTCTGTTTTGTTTTTGTTTTATTTGTTTAATCTTGTAAAATTGCCCAGAACTGGGCAGTTTTGAGCCAGGAAAACTTATATCAATATATTGCCCACAACTGTTTGCAGTTGGGTAGCCTAAAGATATATTTTAAAAAATAATAATGAACTAATGCTAATATAAACTGGATATTGCATAAAAAATAGCTACTCTTATCAATTTTAATAACATGAATTTAGTTTCAATCAATGAGCCACTGAATGAACATTTTGGCCTCAGCTATGAGGTGCCTCTAGGAAGTTACTATGTAATTGGAATTAAAAGGAGAAGCAGTGAAGCAGTTAAGTCACCAATATAAACATATTTTAGCTATGATTTTTTTTAAAGCATCCTATTCATATGGGGAAGTAATATAAACAGTAGTCACTTGCACAGTTTACTGAGATAACCATATAAAATAATCCAAGCATATGGAAAAAAAGTTTATGATGGAGCTAAAAAAAAACACCAAGATTCTTTTTTTAGTATAATCACAGAAATAAAATAACTAAATAAGTTGAATGTTGGCTTAACTGCACTTCCATTAATCAAATTCCTAAACATTGGGAACATATTTCAATCGCCTTTATTTAGATACACACACACAAACTGTCTTGTGGACAATCTGTGCATCTGTAGATCTGAAATGATAGAAACAAGCAGCAAAAATAATCACTGTCTCGGCCCTAACTACTTCAAATCCCACAACAAGCAAAATTCATTGCACAAGAAATGAGAAGGGTGGGGAAAGCCAAGGAGAATGTCATCATCCTAGCCTTAGTGCTTTGCATTGCTCCTATCTGGAGAAAGGGGGAAAACGGATAGAATATTTCTTTATGGAGATTCTCGGTCAACCAGGTCATGGTTATTCCAAAGGTGCTTTTTCAAGAGGCAACTAGACTTTGTTTTTCCTTGAAGCTATTTCGGTTCTCATACAAGAAGCTTCTTCAGTTCTGACTGAATGGTGGAGGATGGAAGGATTTATATTCCTTATAGTCATTTGGCTCCTAGCATTCTTTCTAAGAGTCGTTGAGGCCACTTGGAGGTTTATTTGTGCCCTCAGGATCACCTAAATAGTGCAAATGGGGGTGAAATCTTACCACACAGTCCTTTCAGCAGTTCCAAAAAGATTCTACAGTCATTTGCACTATTCAGGTAACCCTGAGGGCACAGATAAGCCTCCAAGTGGCCTCAGTGACTCTCAGAAAAAGTGCTAATGACCAGATGACTGCAAGGAATATAAATCTGACTATTCCTCACCATTTAGTCAGAACTGAAGCTTCTTGGATGAGAAGCGAAACATCTTCAAGGAAAAACAAAGAAAGCCCAGTTGCCTTTTGAAAAAGCACCTTTAGGACACAATATTTGCTCATTTCATCTGAGCTGCAAAGAGGGTTCTTGCAAGGCCATGGAGCTACCATTTCTCCTAAAGGACCTGAAGCTCAAAAAGTTTGTGGACAGTTGAGGTCAAAAATTATTTTCAATAGAGAAGCTGAATCACAATGTCTCACAAAAAAAGGGGAGTGGTGGTTATGTGTGAATTATTTTTGTGGCTGTTTCATTTACTGTACCAATGAGGCACATATAAATAATCCCAGCCCTCCAACCCATCATGGGAATGTAGAGGCTCAGAGCTGTTTTCAGCTGGAGCAGAACTGCTGTGCAATTTCCTGCATACCATCAGATAAATGTTGCATTGCATGAATTTATGATAGGATTAGAAATAGTTTAAGGGCTTAATAAAAAACAATAGCTGAACTATTCTACCCAAGATGTTTGCAGCATTAACCAATGAAAAACATGTCAGCATGCCTCATTGATATCAACAGAATTTAAATATTCATTTGAGTATTATCTTATCTATATTGTTGCAGATCATGTGTCTCTTAGTTTACAACACTATTTTTTGCTTCATCGGTGGTAAGAACGAATATTTCAATGGCTTCAGAAAGATTAAAAACAAACTATCCTCATCTGATTAATTATTACTTCCTATCTACCATCGGATATAAACAAAATTGATTTCCCCATAAGGAATAGGATGTTATTTTATCTTATCAGTACTTTCAGGCCAAATTACAGCAAAATTTCTTTGCTAGAAGAACAGACAGTTCTATAAAGTTTTATCCAAAGAAAGAAAGAAAGAAAGAAAGAAAGAAAGAAAGAAAGAAAGAAAGAAAGAAAGAAAGAAAGAAAGAAAGAAAGAAAGAAAGAAAGAAAGAAAGAAAGAAAGAAAGAAAGAAAGAAAGAGAAGCAGATTTATTCCAACTGTTGGGTGTCAAAGTGTTTCTTTAAAGCAAAGACTAGTACCAGCAATTTTGAAAAACAAGTTATTTATATTAGAATTAATATAGAACTATTTAAAAACTCAGCCAAGGATCTTTCCCAGACCTTCTAATATTAGTGCCAACTTGGTAAACATTATACAATTTCATGGACTGAGTTGACTTGACTTGGAATTCATTCAATTACTTTGTACCTTTCTGGATGGTGCACAGTTTGTCTGAGCAAAGCTAAAGGCATTCCGTTCTCCCTGTTTGCTATTAGTCAAGCTTACAAATAACATTCAGTTGGAGTTTTTTGAAGGTTTTTTTTCTTTTTTAACAATGCCTTTTTCCTGTGACCAGGCAAAATCTAGGTTTTGATTAATTTCATTTGAGGTCATGTTGTCTAAACATATTTTATTCAGGCATGCTTGATTTGGATTGGAACCCGCAACTCAACTTTTTATTGTTGAGTATCCAGACAAAGGAGTGGTGTTTGATCTTCAGAATCAGCTAGACGCTAAACATGGTCATGAACAAACTTAAGGAGCAGAATGATCAAAATCCTCCCTCTAGCTTGGCATTCATCGAGGCACCTGAAAAGAAATTATTCAGATACAAAGGAATCACCATATGAATGGTGCTACCGCACAGTTTCTGCATATGCTGCCTTGCATTTTTATTGAGATGCGTGAGAAAGCAGGTGCTGTTTCTCTCTATCTTTTCAGCAATAGACTTTCCCAGCAGTTAGCTGGGTACACTAATAGCTAGGGAACAGAAACGTTTTGACTTGGATCCAAATTCCTAACCCAGACAGTGGTTTGGTATCACTGGCGTTTGTTTTTCAGATGTGCCCAAGCTTTAGACCCAGATTGCATTGTCTGACACGTCATTGAAATACAAGGGAGAAAGAAGACATAAAATGTCCAGGTCTTCAAGAAAAACACAGCAGGGAAGGATTATTTTGAGAACTGCATCCCTTGAGCCAGAACTGTTCATTATTAATTGCAGACTCTGAGGTTGAGACTCAAAATGTCCCACTGAGTTCTGCTTCTAGTCAACAAGGCCATGATGGTCACACTGGTGAAAAATGATGGGTATATCATTCTTCACTATCATCATCATCATCATCATCATCCCAATAACTTCTATGAACTCTCATTTTTCTTAGACTTTATGATGAATGCAAAAAAAATGGATTTTAAGGGAAGTAAAACTGCATAACCCACCAAAATATATTCTTTCACGGCTTGGTCAGAGAGGACGGTGAGATATCTGCAGATTTCTCTTAGTTTCAGAATAAAACTTTAATAAAAGTTGAGGAAAAGATTATATACAAAGTCAGGCATAAATGTGGATACGTTTGAATACAAAATCCTCTTATTCAGGAAATGAAGGAATGTCAGCAAACGCAGGCTTTCCCGATTGCATTTAATAACGTTACCAATAGTAATGCAATCCCAAACAACTGGAGCAGCACTTGAAGGCCACCAACATTGAGAAAATCACCATCAGTCAATTGTAAAAGGCAGTTTTACTGGGAACAGCTTACATCTTGAGGTGATACCTTTGGCACCATCAAACAATGAACATTACTACCTGCCTATTCCAGGATCCTGGGAGGGACTTGATAAGTGGATAAAAATGCCAAATCCAATGAATCATCTGGCTGACTGTACAACCAACCATAACAAAGCTTGAACAACGTTTGAAGATATGGAGATAGCTCAAGAGGCTGGTGGGGAATGAAAATAGGAGGGGAAAAGTCTTTCATGTTTTGCAAATGAGGCCAACAAATTATAAACTTCATCCAATAATGCATACATATCCAATAATTATCTCTAAAGTAACACTTGAAATCCTGTGTTTTATTAAAGCAAAGCAAATGTTAGAAGGCATTTAGAAGAAAACAGAGATCTCTACATCCCAACCTGATAATTCATAGAATCTGAGAAATGGAAGCATTTGATTAAACAACACTAACATTTTTTTTTTATTTTCTAATTGCCTAATTGAGATATAAGCACTTGTTCAAGTTCACAGCTGTAAAAATGCCAACTGCCTTAGGTGATTTGACCTTAATGGCCTATAGTTTTTTTAAAAAAAACCCGCAGTTTTTTAAAAAGTGATATTAGAACAAACGGCTGAAATGTACAGAATTTACAGCTATGAAAATGCTAAATAACTAAAATTATCAGGAAAGTCCTCGTATCTGTTCATTTCTCTTCAGCATTCTCCAATCCAAACAAAGCAAAAATGTTACTGTCCTCCTTCACTGTTTTTCAAACATGGCAGCTTTAAGATGTGGGTGGACTTCAACACCCAGAATTCCCTAAATAATGCTAAAGTTTCATTTTCTAAATTTTGCATATATGAAATCTTTAAGATTGCTTTTGGACAACACCATTTTTTGCCACCACATTCAAGGCAAGGTGAATGATTTTTATCCTGAATGGTACAGATAGTCCTCGACTTACAACCACAATTAAGCCCAACATTTAGGTTGCTAAGAGAGAAATTGGTTAAGTGAGTTTTGCCCCATTTTACAACTTTTCTTGTCACATCTGTTAACTGGATCACTGCAGTTAATAAATTAGTAACACACTTGTTAAGTGAATCTGGTTTCCCCATTGACTTTGTTTGTTAGAAGGTTGCAAAAGGTGATCATATAACCCCGGGACATCTTGCACCACATCAATCAATTGTTAAGCATCCAAATATAAATCATGTGACCATTGGGTTTCTGCAATGGTTATAAGTGTGAAAAATGGTCATAAGTCACTTTTTTCAGTTCTATTGTAACTTCGAATGGTCACTAAATGAACCATTGTAAGTCTAGAGTTACCTGTATAGTGGTGAAAGTACTAGCCCTAAAACCAGGTGACTATGAGTTCTAATCTGCCTTAGGACATTTAAACTGCCTGAGTAATTTTGGGCCAGTCTCTCAATCCAACCATTGTGTAGAAGTACTAGGTATGATTGCCGCCTTGGTTTACTTACAAAAAATAAGCAGGCAGGGTAAAATGTAATAAATTTAAAAAAGTAGATAAATGTAATTGCTATTATCATTCTCATGTATTCAATAAATTTCTCTCTGTCATATGTAGTAAACCTCGAGAGTCCTCTTGACCTAAGGCCCTAAGAATGACCTTCTCAAGTTAGGAATTGCATGATAAACTCAGCTTGGCACGACACGTAGGCAAATAGTTACAGAAACTAGCTGACTACAAAAATCTTGTTAATAGATAATCACGCTATCTTAGCACACAACAGTGATCGCATCCTGCCATGGCGCCATTAGAATTATACTTCCTTGCTCCTCTTCACATATGTCTCACTCCCCCCGCCCTGATAAAACTGCAAAATAAAAGAGGGTGGTGCGTTGCAATCGGGGGATTTCTTCATCTACCCCGGGCACAACGTGCTCTCTCACCTTGAGAAACTATGGTGTCTGTGTCAATTATTGATTCTAGTACTTAAGTACTCACCCTCGCGAGGGTCCCTCTAAATTTCACCCCTGCGGGGGCTCTACGGGCTGATCAGAGAACCTAAGGACAACGAGCAAACCGCGACAACGCGACAACTGGGGGCTCGTCCGGGATCTTTCCCTTCTTCAGCTCCACGGCGTGACTTCTGTCTAGAGGTGCGCTGCCTTCACTCCCGTTGCTACGCACCTGGCAAAGGCTCTGTACAATCGTAAGTAATGGGCTCCTCACTCTCCAAAGTTTCGTCAGTTCATAGGGACGAACTTTACCACTTAGTGAAGAAGACTAATTGTTTGCAGAAAATTAACGGCACCACTGTATATACCTTGTCTAGAAAATCTATCACCTCCTTCTTGCTTTATGTGGACCAGCACTGTCCTGCTTATCCGGCTGAGGGCACGCTGCATCGCACTTCGTGGGAACGCTTGGGAAAATATCTGTATGATGTCCCCAGAGCTCCACCGGACATTCTTATATCCTGGCGTGCGATAATGGCTGCGCTCAATACTATCTACCCCTCCACCACTCTCCCCGAGTCTTTATCTCTTGCCTCTAAAACTGTTAAGCCTCCTGCTGTTCACTTTGATTCTTCTCCCCCACCTTACCAATCTGTTGCCTCTTCGGATGATATTCCTCAGCTTGCCTCTGCCCCTCCTTTTCACTCTGACACTCCGCACAATCGTCTGCAGCCCTCCTCTCCTTCTGTCTCTCCTATTCCTACTGATTCTCCATCCCCACATCCATTGGGGGGAAATATTACTGCTATCCTGGCTTCTCCTTCCTTCACCTTAGAATCTTGTGATATACCTTCTGCTTACCCTATGACTCTTGTTCCGGGAGCCCCTGGCGCTCCTGTTCATACCAACATAGAGTTAAGAGTGTTGAAAAATTTAAAAGAGGCTGTAAATATGTATGGACTGCAATCCACTTACATTCGTGGCATGCTTGATTCTCTCGTGTCTGCTAACACTGTAATGCTGTTATATGATTGGAAGATGTTGTTTTCTATGCTTATGACTCCTGCCCAGTATGTTGTTTGGCAGTCTGAATATGAAAAATTAGTAGATGCTGAAATAAGACGAGGCCTCCCTAATCTGGTCATTGCTGATCACTTAAAGGGAACTGGATTATACTCCACCCTGATTCAGCAACAAACTTGCCCTCGCCGTGCCTTTGCAATCATTCATCTTTGTGCGATGAATGCCCTGAAACGTGTGGATGACTCAGACTCTAAATCCACACACACCTTTTTGAAGGTAGTGCAGGAGGTTGACGAGTCTTACTCTTCATTCGTTAACCGTTTGCAAACCGCTCTGGAACGCCTCGTGGCCAGTCTCGGGGTACTGCACCCTATGCTGCCAAGCCAAAAACTGTTTGTCCCTCGTTGCAGAAAAGGTTTTCATTGGGCTTCCCAATGTCGTTCTAACCCTCCTCCTGCTCAGCAATCGGAAAACTAGGCATGGGGTCTTCAGCTAACCCCGCTACAAAGGCTGAAACTTCTCTTTCCTCTTCTCTTTCCTTTTTACAACCTACTTCTTTCCCTGTACAGCTGACAGAGGACATCGTTTATGATGATCCTGGTTCGGTCTTCACTCTCCCTCTTTCTATCACTGTTCTGAAGCCACTTCCGCCTTCCTTGCCTGTTTTGCTCATACCTAACTCCTCCCTTATCATTGAAGGCGTAGTCGCTGCACCCTTTTTGTACGACTCCTCTTCTCTGAAAAATCTCTCTCTCGCTGCCATTGGCGACCGGTGCTTTTCCCTGAAAGCGGGAACGATTGTGGCTACTCTCATTCTTCTTCCGTCTCCTGAACCCCCTTCTTTGTTTGCTCTACAGCAATCTGTTCAAGCCTCCAAACCTATGTTAACCATATTGCTGAATGGCCAATCTTTTGCTGGCCTGATTGACACCGGAGCTGACATCTCTGTCGTTCGATCCTCTGAGTGGCCATCCTCTTGGCCCCTTGCTGAAACAACTTCAGTACAAGGCGTCGGTGGAGCGCAGGCAGCAAAGGTTAGCTCACTTTGGCTTACTGCCTCTACGCCTCATTCCTCTGTGACTGCTTATCTTAAACCCTTTGTCCTTCCATTACATTGCAATTTGTGGGGCCGTGACCTGCTATCTCAACTCCACACTTCTCTCTACATACCTTGAATTATGGCTATTTCTCTTCTTTCTCTCACTCTGAAATCAAATATTCCTGTTTGGATTGATCAATGGCCTCTTACAAAAGAAAAATTAAACGCACTTCACACTCTCGTTCAACAGCAATTGGCAGAAGGTCATATTGAACCATCTACCAGCCCATATAACACACCAGTGTTTGTAATTAAAAAGAAAAGTGGCAAATGGCGCCTCCTACAGGATCTCCGTGTTCTGAACGCTATATTGCAACCTATGGGCCCATTGCAATGCGGCCTTCCTAATCCAAATTTAATTCCTGTAACATTTGATCTCATAATCATTGACCTCAAAGATTGTTTTTTCTCCATCCCGCTGATACCAGAGGACAGGATACTATTTGCCTTCACCGTTCCTGAGTTTAATAATTCTAAACCTACAGCTAGATATCAATGGAAAGTTCTTCCCCAAGGAATGCTCAATTCTCCTACGATGTGTCAATATTTTGTAAATAAAGCTTTACAACCCTATCGGGACAAATTTCCTGAATTTTTAGTGTATCATTACATGGATGACATCCTGATTGCAGCTGATGGTCCTAAAGGTACAGTATGTAAAACTTTTCCATGTCTTCTCTCTCTCCTTGCTCTTGCAGGACTGCATGTAGCACCAGAAAAGGTGCAGTCTCATTATCCGTTACAATATTTAGGACACAAGGTTTTAGCCTCCACAGCTTCACCTCACCTTCCTGTTCTCACACTCCCTCAACCTGCAACCTTGGTTCAGTTACAGCAATGCCTGGGCACGCTCAATTGGGCACGCCCATATCTTTCCATTTCACCTCATACTCTCTCGCCATTATTTCAAGCATTGGTCGGCCTTAAGGATCCAGCAGATCTCATTTGGCTGAATGAGCAACAGCTTAATGCTCTTAAAGAAATCAACAGCGCCTTGCATACCCATTGGGTGGACCGCTCATTACACAATCATGCACTCTCATTGGCGCTTCTTCCCACACCCACACTCCTTACAGCAATCATCGTTCAAATCTCGACTTCAAAGAAGTTACACATTTTAGAGTGGATTCACCTTCCTCATACCCCAAAAGCATCAATCACCACAAGAGCTGCACAAATGGCTCTTCTTATAGAACGGGGGAGGAAAAGAGCTAGAGCCTTGATGGGTGTGGACATCTGCACGCTTTACACTCCCTGCAGACTAACACAATGGGAACCACTCTTCCAAAATTCTGATGCGTTACAAGATGCGTTGGAAGGGTGGCAAGGGAATGTCTCCTGCCATCTACCACCAGACCCACGCATACAAGTGCTGAAAACAATTCCGCTCACTCTAGAGACTCCTTTAGTACAACAACCAGTGAAAGATTGTCTTACTGTATTCACTGATGGTTCTAAAACCATCGGGGCTTGTGTGTGGGAAACTGACAATCAATGGCATAAAAAACTTACCACACCACAACCTTCTGCTCAACAGGCTGAACTGTCTGCCTTCAATATGGCACTCACACTTTTTCCCAACCAGCCAATTAATGTAATATCTGATAGTCTGTATGTGGCACAATTGGCCTTGAATATATTTGATGCCTACATTTCTCCTGCAACCCCTTCTCCTTTAATGACGCTTTTTTACAGTTACAAGACCTATTGAAGGAAAGGAAAGAATCTCTGTTTGTGGCCCACATCAGAAGCCATCAGCATCTGCCCGGATTTCTTTCAGAAGGCAATCACATGGCAGATGAGGCCTGCAAGTTGCATTTGTTACCAATCCTGCAGAATAACACCTTAACAGCAGGAGAAAGTCATGATTATTTTCATCAAAATAGAAAGGCTCTGGTGAGACAATTTGGAATTACTCATCAAGAAGCTGCGGCAATTGTTCAACAATGTCCTACATGTAGTCTGCAGGCACGAAGTGTCCCAGAAGGAGTAAATCCTAGAGGCACCGAGGCCTGTGACACATGGCAAATGGACGTTACTCAGTATCCATCCTTTGCGACCTGGAAGTATATTCACGTGTCTGTAGACACTTACTCTGGGTTCATCATGGCCACACTGCAAAGGGGGGAGACTACTAAAAACACTATCAATCATTGCATTCGGACCTTTGTAACACTGGGATGTCCAAAAATTTTAAAAACAGACAATGGTCCTGCATACACGAGCTCCTCTTTCTCGGAGTTCTGTCATCATTGGTCCATTGTACACAAATTTGGAATTCCATTCAATAGCCAAGGCCAAGCTATTGTGGAAAGAGCAAATTTAACACTCAAAACGGCCCTTGATCGATACATGGGGAAAAAAGGCGTACTGCCCCCCAAACCTCCCAGCGTTACAGAATGTGTTAAATGTATGTTTATATACCTTGAACTTTCTGAATCTTACTGGCTCTCCTTCTTCTACGGCTGCTTCTCGTCACTTTACCACACCTCCTGTCCCTACCTCCAGACCTCTTGTTTATTTCAGGCAACTTCCAGATCCGAAGTGGAAGGGACCTGTGCAACTGATCACTTGGGGCAAAGGATACGCTGCTGTTCAACTTCCTGATCGTGTTCTTTGGGTGCCTGCGCGCTGTGTTCGACCTTATCATGGGGAGGCTAAGGACAAGTGTTCCTCTCCTAGCCCTTCTGATTCTGATATCTCCTGTCTTTTCTCAGTTTCGGGCTGATCCTGCTGTTATCTTCGCCCCTCCGTTCACACGCGTTACCTTTACCTTTAAAGACATCTCTCTTTCCGCCTGTAATTATGCCTTTCAACATCAAGGCCGTGCCTTGCGTCCCTCACCTCACGTTTCTCTTCTGTATGGCTACCAACCCTGTCGGGTCTACCTACATGTCTATGTCACCGCGAATACGGTGGGACCTTATTCCTGCTTAGGCTTTCTTGCTTCCCGTCAATCCTTCAATCATACAGTTTATCTCTTTTCCATTTTCTCTGTAACTCGCCCCCCACTACCCTCTATGTTTCTTTCTTGGCTCCTTTTGTCTCAATCTTCTCCTCAATCTTTTTCCCATACCCTGGTGCGCCACTTCTCCTGCTGCCAACCTCCCTGTGATACCACCAGCTGCCTATGGGATACACCTGGCTCCCATCTCCCTGACCGCTATCCTGGTTCCTGGTCACCGCTCCGCGGACAACGAATTCGTAGACAGCTTCTCGAGTCCTCTCCACATCCTAAATTCAACTCCTTGATTCACACGCACCATTACAACAATGAGGGAGCACTGCATCTTCGCTCTCAGGCCCTCTCCTGTTACCAGAGGTCTCCAATCAAGAAAAAGGGAATCATCTGGCGCTGGTTTTTCAACAATACCATACATCTACAAGACTCACCCAAATATACCATCAATTATCATTTTAGAGCAACTCATCTTTCAGTAACTGATCTGACCCTCTCAGACTTTGGTCTATACCAATGTGAAATTACAAAAATGGTACGAGGCTTTGCCACTTCTTCTCGGCTGACATTATCCCTACAACAAAAGTTTATCCCCCCCCAACGGAGGACACGAAGTGCACTCATCTCCCAAGATGCCAAACATTGCACCCCCTGCTTGCAAAAAACTCAACAGGGGCAGACCATCAGAACTACATTAATATATCACACTCATTTTATTTGCACCAAACCATCCACGCACACCTGTGTGTGGAATAGCACGACGTATAGTATTTGTGAAGATAACAACAAACAAACCTGTTATGACCCCACAGGCCCCACTCATCGCTACAACATCCTCATCACTGTCGGAGCCGGCTCATCGAAAAAGACACTGGTCAATCATGACTTTTATAATCCGAAGGTATCTCAATCGGTCACTTTTGATGCCTGCGAAGCCATGGACTATGGCACAAACGAATGCGGCTCACTTGTCTGGCGACGGACATATTCCAGCAACGAAAAGTACATCTGTGCCAGAACTTCAAATCAACACGACCCCTGTGGCAAAGGCACCTACTGCAATGAATGGAAATGTGTGGACTTTCAATCCAGAGGGCTCACAGTGCGACCCGACACCATACCCAAGAGGGATAACCTTAAAAAACTCTATATCACCCGTCTTAGAGTTCCCGATCCCAACTGTATGCAACATCAGTGCAATCCCATCAATCTCACGTTTGCAGTACCGGAAAATTGGCTTTCCTTCCAAACATGGAAAGGTACTGACAATGACTATGGCTTGGGTATTGATGGGACAGGAACCAACCCTTCAGTAGCCATCAAAATAATAGTAAGCAAAATTTCCATCGACTCAACCAGACACTCCTTATTTCATTCTGTTTATTCGGAATTGGCAAAATTGACTCACCTGACCGTACCACATGAGGTGCGCAACACCTTTGTACACCTTGCAGAGACTATTGCTAAATCATTGCAAGTTAAAAATTGCTTTGTGTGTGTGGGAACTACGATGGGGGAACAATGGCCGTGGCAGGCCCAGGAAATTAACATCACCCATGTCATAACTAATTGGTCCAATTTTGATACCCTGAACACAATTCCTGAAAACTGGACCCTGACCACTAATTTGGTAGGCAGACAATGCTATCAAAGAGTTAATACCTCCGCACGTACGTTTGTAGCAGGCTCTCTTTTATGTTTAGGTACGTTCACCAATGATTCGTGGGACTCTCCCAATAACCTTCCTAGGCCCACCCATAACCTCACTTCTTACCTTTCTTACCTACGGCAACCCGAGAATAATTCCGCCACCTGGCCAGCACCAACAGGGCTTTACTGGATATGTGGCGCCAATGCCTTCTCCATCCTCCCAGCTGCCTGGCAAGGATCTTGTGTACTAGGGACCATACGACCAGGTTTTTTTCTGCTCCCTTTGTCGCAAAGACAGGTCCTAGGTCACCCGGTATACGAAGAAGCCGGGGAGGCCACACGTGAGAAGAGAGACACCTCCCAAATTCATAAAGTAAATTGGAAAGATGATGAGTGGCCCCCAGAACGCATAATTCATTATTATGACCCGGCAACCTGGGCAGAGGACGGCATGTGGGGATACAGAACACCCATCTACATGCTTAACCGCATCATCCGTCTTCAAGCGGTAGTAGAGCTAATCACTGATGAAACATTGGCCACCATGCGATCCCTTGCGAGAGAGTCAGTAAAATCTCGTACTTACATAATGCAAAATCGTCTGGCACTAGATTACCTGTTAGCAAAAGAAGGGGGGGTATGTGGAAAGTTTAACCTTACCGATTGTTGTATTGAAATTGATAACAGCATGAAGGCTGTAGATGAGGCTGCCATAAAAATGATAAAACTGGCGCATGTACCTGTGCAAACATGGAAGGGAGTGGACATAGGGGGAATGTTTGACGAGTTTCTCCCCAAGTTTCCCGGTTTAAAGGCTATTTTTATTTTGGTGGCTATAATTGCTATAGGATATTTTCTGCTACCCTGTTTATTACCTATCTTTATTTCAATGATCAAACGTAGTTTAAATGCTATTGCCGAAGCTAAAGCTGCTGCGCAACTTAATCTCTTAATGCAAAATCATGTATATATGGCAATTCCAACTGAGGAGTGCAAGGCTCCGCTTTTGCACTTATGTTCCGATGACGACTCTGACTCTGATAACCTGCCCTTGAACGAGGTTGTGCAATCGGATCGGGATGTCCCGGAGGGTATGTCCTTATCCAAGCACTATGATACTCCAAAGGAGAAAGGCTTATATTTTGAATCGGATATCGCGGCACCTTAAAAACAAAGAAAAGAGGACTTGTAGTAAACCTCGAGAGTCCTCTTGACCTAAGGCCCTAAGAATGACCTTCTCAAGTTAGGAATTGCATGATAAACTCAGCTTGGCACGACACGTAGGCAAATAGTTACAGAAACTAGCTGACTACAAAAATCTTGTTAATAGATAATCACGCTATCTTAGCACACAACAGTGGTCGCATCCTGCCATGGCGCCATTAGAATTATACTTCCTTGCTCCTCTTCACATATGTCTCACTCCCCCCGCCCTGATAAAACTGCAAAATAAAAGAGGGTGGTGCGTTGCAATCGGGGGATTTCTTCATCTACCCCGGGCACAACGTGCTCTCTCACCTTGAGAAACTATGGTGTCTGTGTCAATTATTGATTCTAGTACTTAAGTACTCACCCTCGCGAGGGTCCCTCTAAATTTCACCCCTGCGGGGGCTCTACGGGCTGATCAGAGAACCTAAGGACAACGAGCAAACCGCAACAACGTGACAGTCATATTCATTGGTTGATCTCTGGGAGTCCTTTAGGGGATAGTTATGGCTAGTTTTGTGTAAGAACATTAACAACGTGATCCTATCCATGTCAAACTGGATGTAAGTTCACTTCAATTCAGAAATGAGCACAAAGTACAAAGAACTTGTCTTGCAGGATCTGGAGCACTTCAAATATTTTTTCCCCAAGGCCTCCATATCTTCTCCAAGCAGCAAGAAAAATGTCCAGAGCTATCAATAAAGAGTATACATGCAATCATTTTTGTGAATGTTTAATAAAGTAGAACACACAATGGATGCACAAAAGTTAGATACCTGAATGCATTTGTTACGATATATAACTCTAGATTCTTGTAATTTCTCTTACTCTTTTTAAAACCATTTCCATGTTATGTGAAAAGGCTTAATCTGTCCTTCGATGGAACGTGATCAAAACATCCATCAGTTTTAAAGTCAGCCTTGCCCTTCCTAAAAATAGAAAGCTACATAGATTTGACTTTAGCAATAAAAGCATTTCTTTTTTCCTTCAGTAATCCATTCGTTTTAGAGTTTAACGTGCCTCTTTTTTTAATGCAAAGCATAAAATAGGGTGGTGGAATGTAAATTAATGAATATATTTAGGACTAGATCTTTGAACGCTGCTTATAAGCTTGCTGTCAGAATTAGTAATGCTGAAACCATATCATATTAGTGTGGCAGAACTGCTGTTTTGTTCTGTGTAAGCACACAGATATAATCAGGCTAAGCCTATGGAAATGTTTTTCACATCTAGCAACTTGAGTTTTAAAATCTTATTCTTTGCCTCGTTGAAATTTAACAGTAATTAAGATTGCAAACCAGGCATCGAAGCTACGGGAGACTGTATTTATTTGAGAACAACTTTCCAACATCTGGATCCTTTTGAAACTTACATATTTAACCTGCCAGACAGAAGTTATGGGTGCTTGCTAAGGCCAATGAGCTTCTAGCAATCTGAAGATGAATTTCTTCTTTGCAACTATATAACCTAAAGAAGTTGAAAGAGAATCCACTCTCAAAGTAATGACTCATCTGCTACCGGTATCACTTACCGTATTAATTAAACTTATATGTTGCCCATCTCACCTGGAGGTGTTTCTAGATAGCTTACAATCAGTAAAAACAGATATATAAAACATTAAAACAGTAACACAAAATTTGGTTTAACATTGACAAAGTCGGGGAAGAAGGGAACAAATGCAGACAGGGAAGAGGTGGAGGGTGTCTTATGTTAGTCCATTAATCATCTCAAGAGTGACATTTTTTTTATACCCAGGGGTGGGCAAAGAGATGTGTCTGCAAATTCTCTTGAAAAGAATGCAGAATTGGTGGTATATGTAAAACATATGCAATGTTTTAATGTCATTACTGGTTGTTTATAAAACTCCCTTAAAAAAACACCTGCTCAGATTATGCCCTTGCAAGAGATTGCATCCAAGTGCATCTTCTGGTAGAATAAATAGCTCTGAGGGATTCACCTTCTCTCTAGATTTCTGCCTGCCGTCCCAATCCTCCAGTGATTCAGAAGATTATATAGAGCAGATCTGGTAGGAATGGAGTAGGGAGATTGAAAGGAGTTCCTGTTATGTAAAAGCTGCATTGCATGATATTGAATATGGCCCAGCTAGGAAGGCACAGGTAAATATGCTCTCATTTCTGTCTTACATTTTTGGCAGGTCATTCTCAACTAATGACCACAATTGAACTCAAAATTTCTGTTGCTAAGCAAGAAAGTTGTTTGTCCCATTCTATGACCTTTCTTGCCACAGTTGTTAAGTGAATTACTGTAACTGTAGACGTTAAGTTAATAACATGGTTGTTAAGTTAAAAAGAGCCTTGGTGGTGCAGGCTGTTAATCATCTAGCACTTAGTGCAAGCTGCCTGCAATTAGTGCAGGTTCGAATCCCACCAGGCTCAAGGTTGACTCAGCCTTCCATCCTCTCGGGGTAGGTAAATTGAGGACCCAAGATTGTTGAGGGCAATAAGCTGACTTTGTAAAAATGCTGCTTGGGGGGGCCAAAAGCCCTAGTAATAAGCAGGCATATACAATGGAATGAAGGCTATTGCCGAGCACTTAGCATGGTGCTCTAAAGACTGTAAGCCGCCCTGAGTCTCCGGAGAAGGGCGGCATATAAATGTAATTAAAAAAAAAAAGTTAATCTGGCTTCCCTATTGACTTTGTTTGTCAGAAGTTCACAAAAGGGACACTGCAACCATCATAAATACATGCAGTTGCCAAGTATCCAAATTTTGATCACCTGACAACAGGGATGCTACTACAGTTATAAGTGTGAAAAATGGTCATAAGTCATTTTTTTCAGACTGGGGATGGGTTCTATCCCTTTAAGAGGTGTTTATAGAAAGGCAGCCATTAGAGGGTGTGTCCTCTCTCCTTGTGTTCCGTATTCATTGCAGAGTTCTCTGAGTTAAGAAGAAACATTACTTGCAAGGTATTTTGCCTACCACATATATATCTGTATAAAACTGTTGTATGCAAACCACTGTTAAATGTCTAAGTCTCTGTGTGCTGTGTTTTGCTCCTGTGTTTTGTCTCATAATAGCAGTCATACTGCAAATGCTCTGCCATTCTTTTAGCTTTGAACAGTCATTAAATGAATGGTTGTAAGAATGGACTACCTGTAATAAATTTAAAAATGTAAAATATGTTCAGATTTTCAGTTAATGCATTTAACATTCAAGAATTACTACATTCTATGTGCTGCTGTTACATAAATAAACAGGACGCAGAAAAATAGAGAGATGAGTGACTTCAGCAGTGTTTCAAGAAGATAAAGCTTGCTTTATGTCTGAAGCATAGCCTCAGAGGGTACATGTGGATTTAGAAAGCACATTTGACAAACTGGTGAGAATGAAGTGTACAGTAGTATTCCAAATATTGGAATTAAAGGTGTGAAACAGAAAAAGGCCACACAAATATAGCTGACAGATTTTGGTAAGATACAATATTAATCTAATATTCAGCTGTGTCTCTAGTCATTGCTGGTATGCTTTGAGAAATAGGTTTGTTTGTGGTTTGCCTTCAAAGAATAGAAAAGATCTTTAGAGTTGAGCTTAACTACCAAACTTTAAAGAGTCACATATATTTTAATTAAACACTGCGACAATGCACTTATTGTTCAAATGTGGTTACAAAAAAGCCATAACCCCTTCCTACTAATGCAAACTAGAATGTTAATGGATTTGATTTGATTTTTTTATTTATTTTGCTTTTTAAACTAAGGCAGTGCTCTATTTCTTTCTTCCTCTCAGATATTTTCCCCCCAATTCTGGAATTCAGCAATGCAACCTTGGCACACCTACCCAAGCTGTCCCTCTCCTCCCACCCCACTCCCCCCCCAAAAAAAAGTCAGAATCACCAACCTGGCACCAGATTCAACCAAGTTGTTCTTCCGTTTTGAACAGACTCATTTTGTATGGTATAAATTCCAAAGCTTTGAAACAGGCGTTTTAGATTTCAAAGGTGACACCCTAATTCCAAAGCCAATCAAGTGCCGTTCAGAGCTAATTAGGGTTGTATTTCAAAGCTGGCATTAAGAGTTCAAAGCCATCCCCATTTCATAGCCCATTTCAAAACAAAGTTCAATAGGCTATATTCACCAATAAAGCACCTTTTGTCGTTCACCTACACCCATTGTTTGCAAAGGTTTTCTACTCCAGAGCACAGAGTGCTAGTGGCAATAATATATTTTGTTGGATATGGACTTGTGAAGGTATTAACTGCCTGAATGTAGATTTGGATAGAGGTTAAATGTTTTATACCACATCACTTCTTATTCAGAATGCTGAAATATTTTGTATGCATTCATATGCAAATATAAATTAAGGAGCTAATTAAATTGACAAAAAGCTCTTTTATTTATTTTCAGGCAATAATCCACTGCACATCCCCTGGACAAAGGTAATCTTTGGGAGTGGATGTGAAAGTCTGAATAAGATATGCAATCATACTAAGAACCAAAGTGAAAATTCTGGTGCACAATTTGGCTTGGTATTTTTCTTCAAAAAGAACAGTTACAAAGCAAAAGTCCATACCCCTTTCCAAACCTAATTATGACTTGACTTTATTCTTCTCTGATACAGAGACCATTGTCAATTCATAGAAATGCCTTTGTGTTTAATAATTAGTGGACAATGAATCCTAGGACAGATGTGTAGAGGGCAGGAAGTTTGGGACAACTATACATGGATAAGTGAAGGTATGTTCCTTTTTTCCATCACTTTCTTTTTCCTATACTCTGCCAATAGGTTGGCCACATACACATAAATATATTCTTTAAAATTCAATGATGTGCCATATTAAGCATTAGTTCTGTCCAGCATTTTGGATTTCAATTCTGAAAGGAGTATTAGAGGATGGAGAAGTGTGAATGTACCCTCCATCTTTTTTAGCAGCTGCATATGTTTCCCGGAATTACTGCATGTTGCTGCTTTAAGTAGCCTTAGACAGGTGCTTTATTTTCATTCCTGCACATTCTCTAGCTCTAAATCTTTGGAACTAAATCTGAAGTGCTGAACTTGTGTTTTGAACCAGGAACTGCAGATGTAACAAAATAAGGCAGAATCTTTAGGGAGAACGAAATGCAGTTGAATCCATGAGAGAAAAAGTGGATGGTACAAAATGTTGTGTCCCAAAACTCTGGACATAACTCTGATTAATTTCTAGTAAATATAAAATGATAGATAGATGGTTACTATAAATATTATCTTCATACAATTCTAGCATTGATGAAGTCACAGCGGTCTCCAAAACTTGACAACTTTATGACTTGTGGGCTTCAACTCCCAGAATTCCCCAGCCAGCATTCTGGGAGTTGAGGTCCACAAGTCCTAAACTTGTCAAATTTTGGAGACCCCTGATGTAGTATATGGGTAAAGGAATATTTTTTAACTGACATGACAGAAGGAGCAGTAATCTATTGGGGCAGATTTCAGCTAAAGTTAATACAGTAACTACCAGTGAAAAATAGATTCAGTTCACGGCTGCAAATCATGGTTTGTTGCTATTGGTGTCATGATTATGCATATTCATTATGAAAGCTATTCTTGATTTTGTAAGTTCAGTCTTCATAATGTAAGAGGAATGAGTGGAAAAGCAAATTTGTAGGGATTCAAAATGGATCTATAATGAGTGCTGTTCAAAACAGTGGGACTTCAGGGGACTCCTAGTGCCTGTGGCGAGGAGGGAAAATATATTCTGATATGTGGTTGTGGTTAGAAGATAGTTTTTTTTTTCATTACAGCACCGCAGACGTGAGGGTATTTTTTTTCCTTGCTAGTAAAGCCTTTGTGGCAGACATATGACATTACAAATCTAAACCCTCAGGCGCATGCAGACAATTGATTCTTTCATTCTGAAAGGCTTTGAAGCTTGAAGATGGAACCTCTGTTGCACTTGAATGTTCCTTTATGGGCTAACATACTTGGGTCAAAATACTCCAGATCTTTTCAGATGGAGTGTATTCCCAGTCTTTCCTTATAAAGTCTAGAGTCTGGAGATTGTATCCAGAGGCAAGGAGAATGGATTGAAGAAATGCAGCCGCCCCGCTCCTCCACTGCCCCCTTCTTGGCTTTAAATGTATCTTTCATGAAAAGAAAAGATGAAGGGAAAGGTGATAAGAAGAGCATGACTCCTTTTACAAAGATAAAGCAAAAGTCTCTTACTGTGCCTTAGAAGTTTTTCTTTTGCCTTTCTGCTGTGCAGAAGAGTTTGTTTAAAAGATGTGTGGTGGAGAGAATGATTTCTTCACCTTTAAGTGGAATTCATGCTTGCGGCCACCATGAGGAAAACCTACTTCTACCAGGCTCAGCCAAACCTAGCCTTGGGAATTGCACTGACAGAAATATTAATTACCCTCCAAAATGAAAAAGAAGCATCTTTAAGAAGCAGAAATGTCTTTCTGTGCACAATGCATAAATAATAATTAATCAATGGTATTCTGGATTGCATTATACAGTATATGCAACAACTTTGGGTCATTTTATAATTTAAGGATTAGGTTTCCTCTCTTTTTTTGGTCGTTGGGTTTTTGCAGCTTCTGGGACAAAAATAGTCACCAGTGCTGATAGCAGTTTTTTGTCATTGCAGTTTGGTGCTCACTTTCACATAAGAAGCAATAGAGTTTACTCTCATACACTGAAGTCATGTAATGATACTATTTGACAGTGTTCTTATATACATTGGGCAAAAGCAGGATACAGATTTCACTTGTATTATAAAAGGAAAGTCCCCTATGAAAAACAGAGATTGTATACATAATCATTAACTATCAGAAATACATAAGATTAGTGCTGATAACAAAATTCTACAGAGAAACATGAGAGAAAGGAAGTGGTCAAAGGTAAGGAAAGGGCATTGGATGTATCTCGCACAGGTTGTCCTCAACGTATAACCAGAATTGGGACCAGAATTTCTGTTCTTAAGCAAAGAATTTGTTAGGAGAGACATGCCCAATTTTATGACCTTTTCAGCTATGGTTATTAAGTGAATCACTGCAATTGTTAAGTAAGTCATGCTGTCATTTAAAAAAAATCTGGCTTACTTCATTGACTTTGCATGTTAAAAGCCAACTGGAAGGTTACAAATGGTGATCACAGGATCCTAGGATGTTGCAGCAATCGTAAATACATGTCAAGCACCCAAATTCTGATCACATGAAGGTGAGGGTGAGGCTATTATGATTGTAAGTGCGAGGACTGATTGTAAGTCTTCTTTTTTCAGTGCCATTGTAACTTGAAATGGTACTTAAATGAATTATTATAAGTCGAGTAATCCCTGTACTGTAGCCCCCTAACCTTTTATTGCCCTTAAACATAAACAGTGGTCACCTATGGCAAATAAACAAAGCAGAACTTACAGATTATATTTCAGGCTTCTGGTTTGGTTGGACATTTTATCTTAAAGAAAATATGATTCAACAATGGATGGAGAAAATGACCTTCCTAAAACAGAGTTGTGTAGTTTAGAAACCACTAATGAGAAAGCTGCTTCCTTTTTCTGCATCTACCAAGCTGCCACCATAAGTAGTTGTTAGAAATGAGCCTTTTAAATATGAAGAATGCAGAATGCAGAAAGAGAGGAGAAGTGTATACTAATTAGTTCATTACTAAGCTAGATCATGTTTTTATTATCCAATAAAGAATGTCCTCTGGGCAGTTAATAAAAAAAGTTTAAAACAATAAAAAACAAGAAGTAAAAAAGGTGATAGAGTAAAAATCATTGTGCAAAACTAACTAAAAATACATTCAGCAATAGGAAAACATTACAAAGCAACACTAAAAAAACCAAAACAACCAATTTCTTTCAGTGATCATAAAGTCCAAAATGCCATAATCTGACATTGAAAAAAATCCACAGTGTTTTAGGGGTTTTCTTCCCCTGTAAATAACTCAGAGAAAGAAGATAATTCTCAGAAGATTTATTCAGGAGTGATTTCAGAAAATTATGTAGGCAACCTTCCATAGATTTAGGAGCTCTGAAGGAACAAAAATCATTCTTCAGAAGAGAGGTGATGGGTTTGGATAGCTTCTCCTCACCTTGAAATCAGACAAAAGATTTTAATTTAGTCGTGTCAGCTTGTCTGCGTGTGCCACTACATTTTATGTGTCATTAGGCCCATGTGGGACTTCATGCTCCCTAGAGTGGCAAGTCTGCAAATTCAAAATTAGCTTTTGTCCAAAGAACCAGAACACAGTAGGAGCCTGCTAGAAAGTCACACAAGAAATCAACATCTATCTCAATATCTCCCAAAAGCTAGTCACACCAGGCTGGAAAGTGCTCCTCTGGCATGCTTTCTTTGAAGAACCATACCGCTTCCCACATGCCTGTCGAATGCAGTGATACCGAATGGAGGAGGCCAAGTCTTTCAATAACCTGATCAATCCCGACCGGCAAATTGAGCAAATTGCAACGGAACAGCACATCTGCTTCTGAGTGGGGCTGCACAAGGAAAGGGGATCAAATGTTCCTAGCAGACAGCATCGCAAAGTAGCAGACATCGAAATAAAGTTTGCTAATTCAGTTTATATAAGTGATCTAAGGATGACCACACAATTGTGGTGCATCATTTGAGAACATGGTTCTCCAGTTATGGATTTTTTAAATGCAATCTATGCTCATCTAAAAGTTGAAAACAAAACAAGCTGTGCTTTTCTGCACAGAAATGTTCAGCTTTGTGTGTGTGTGTGTTTAAATTTATTTATAGAAGAACATCCTCAGGCTAGTCATGTTGTCATTCTGAATGCCATAGAGACAAAGCCTTTGCTGCAAATCAGTATCATTGCTTTAGAAGCTGCTTTCATTTCATAGATGGTCAACCATTTTTTTTTTAATTGAAAGGCTGCATTCTCTTGAAAATAATCTGTGGGGGAAAGATATCATAGATGGGACCAAAACCAGGGGAACAGAGTGGCTGAGGTTCATCCATTTCCCATTCCACAGTGAAACATATTGGATGATTTCAAGCTTAGTCACTCTTTTCAGCCTGGTCTATTCAACAGGACAGACATTAAGACAATAACATTAGGAGAGAACATGGAGGTCCGAAACAAAAGGAAAATAAATGCAATGGAACAAAGGGCAGGTTTGGAAAGCACTGGGGCAGAGTAAAGTTGGAGTCCAGCAAATTCTGTTGAAATTCTGATGTGTGAAGGAGTGTTACCTTTGGGGTAGCGGGTTTTTTTCCCCTATGGTTTGATGGTTTTGGAATATTTTGATGGTTGTTTTGTGATCCGCTCAAGGTTAAAGTGCATATGACGGGTAGCCATATTTCAAACAAATAAAAAAATAAAAACAGAGGGGTTTGAGTCTTTTATTTTTGAAATCCATGTGGGATTTTTTTCCCCACTTTTTTTTACATTCCTTCCCATGCTCCTTCACATGGTGCCCATGAAAAAATCACACTACTTTTGAAAAGACTTCTGCATCAAACATTTAAAGACATCACACTGAAGGCCCTGGACCCACTGGGCATCCAAACAGATTTTTACCAGGATAAACCAGTCAATCTGTGTAGTCTTGTAGTATCGTTTTATAATGAAGTTGGACATTTTTTCTTGGTACGGCCAGTCAGAATACCTAGGTTGTATAACAGTGGTACAGGTTGAGTTACACCAGTTACTTAGCAGCCATTAAAAGTCATGATGGACTTTCACAGTGGATTCAGAACGTCAATGATTGCCTTTTCCCATGGTCATATGATCACATTTTGGCTGTTTGGCAGCATCCCATGGTCATTTGACCATGATGTAGTAGTATTATTATTTTTTGCCAGAAACCAGGGTCTATTTCCAGTTTACAGCAAAACACATCCATTGAAGATAATGGGTTTGCTTAATGACTGCAGTGATTCATTTAACAACCTCTGCAGAAAAAGTTGTAAAATTGGGTATAGTCACATGGTAATCCACTTAATAGCTGCCTCTTCTCTTCTACAGATCCTAGCTAGAAAGAAACAATATAGATTCAGCACATTTTTCTTTATGACAGTGGTAACATCAGTGGTAGCATCCCGAGTACTTGTTTGATCAGTGCGCATAAGCTGCCGATACATCACGAAGTCCTAGATGCTTGGGAAGTGTTCGACTAGTGATTTGTGATACAAAACCCAGCATAGTTATCTCATTTGCTGTGTACACTGTCATTTTTGTGTATTATTATTATTATTATCATCATCATCATCATTATTATTATTTCAACAATAGTTGAAAAGAAAAAGGTTTGGTTCATTGACATTGCAATACCTGGTGATGCACGAATTGTAGACACACAGCAAGAAAAAAATCACAAAGTATCGGGACTTACAAATTAAAGTTGAGCAACTTTGGAAAAAGAAATCATGTGTTATCCCAATTGTAATTGGAGCCCTTGGAGCAATACCTAAAGGGCTACCTCACTATTTGGAAATTCTGAACTTATCAGACTTGAATACCCTGATTCTACAAAAAACCACCCTACTTGGAATAGCTTATATCCTCCGATGCTACCTGAATAGTTCCTAGGTCCTAGGTTAGGATTCGAGCTGTTGAGCTACCAACCAGCCCCAAAGGCTACGAATCTCACTAAAGAAATAATAATAATAATAATAATAATAATAATAATAATAATAATAATAATAATAACAACAGCAGCAATAATAATAATGGATACCATTATTTTGACAAAGTCCCCCTGTGGCATTTTTTCCTGCCTGACAGGAACAGTTCCAGGATTCATGCACTGGAATAGGCCTCATCATTATAGTTCAGCCCTTAATGAACGCAAATAAAATATTCACTGCCATTTACTATAGAATTTAAGTTTTTTTCCCCATGATATTTTGAAGAAAATCCCTGGGTGGGATTTAAAAAGATCTTGTGATAAAAGGCCCATAAACAAAATGGGGACAGCAAAATGAAAGCATCTATAAAAAAAAAAAAAGATGACTTCTTTCCTAATTGCAGTTGTGCTGACCTGGCTTTGTATTTTGCTCCTGAAATATTAATTGCTGACTTTGAGTATGAACAGGTGCATACCCTAGAAATCCTAGACTGCCTTCTAGGAAGAATCGCTGTCCTCAAAGTAGATGCTACTTGTATCTAATTGAAATCAGCAGGCACTACTGAAGTACCCCTCGATTAGATGTTGTACTTAAATGTCATTTTATTTCAAGATCAAGTGAAAAGGCATAATTAACACACAGGCTGAAGTACTACAAGGAAAGCAAAGGAAAAAAAGGGGGGATGTGGTAGTGTTGTGAATTTTAGTGTTAATTTTACACTTACACACATATAAAAGAATATAATAAAACTATGACCTTAGAGTAGTTAACATACAGGTAGCCCTCGACTTACAATCACAATGGAGTCCAAAATTTTGTTGTTGAAGCATTTGTTAAGTGAATTTTACCCCATGTTATGACATTTCTTGCCACAATTGTTAAGTGAATCACCAAAATTGATAAATTAATAATCCAGTTGTGAAGTAAATCTGGTTTCCCCATTGACTTTGTTTGTCAGAGGGTCACAAAAGGTGATCACATGACCGTGGAACACAGCAACGGTCATAAATATGACCCATGTGCCAAGTGTATGAATTTTGATCATGTGACTATGTGGATGCTGCAAAGGTTGTAACCAGGGATGGTATTCAGCCAGTTCTGATGGTCCTTGTGGACCGGTAGGGACAATTTTGACTGGTTCAGAAAAATGGTAGGGACAATTTTGACAGGCCCCACCCGCCCACTGGCCCCCACCCGCTGGCCTCTGCCTCCCAGTAATTTGCCTCCTTGCAGCAAACAGCCTGTTTCAGTTTCAGCTTCAGCACAGTCTGATTAGCACAAGCAGCTGATTGTCAGTTGGATCGGCCTCCCAACCACCAGCTGTTTCAGGCTGCAGGGATTGTCACAGCCTATTGCCACCTCTGCATGCCCCATTTTTGACCTGTTCCTATCCTCGCAGCTCAAAAATGGGGAGCACAGGGGTCGAAAATGGGGCATGCGGAGACTGAAAATGGGACGCAGAGAATGAAAATGGGACACACAGAGGTAGGCAAATTGCTGGGAAGCAGAGGCAGTTTTTTTTTCTTTTTGATCAGTGTGCATGCACATGCAAAGCGCACTATTGGTGTGGGCACATGTGAAGCAAGCTCCGAAGTGATAGGAAAAATTTTTGAAACACACCACTGGTCATAACTGTGAAAAATGGTCATAAGTCCCTTTTTTCAGTGCTGTTGTAACTTCGAATGGTCACTAAAGGAACTGTTGTACGATGAGGACTACCTGTATTTGATACGGTCAGTGAGAATAGTGACCAGGAAGATTACTGGAGACCATGTTAGCTGAAGAAATAATTTTAATACAATGTTCCACAGAGAACAGGTAAAAATGAAAATAGTGTTTGAACAGTGTGTTTACCTCTGGAAATTTAGTGAGAGAAACAAGCATTCGAGTAATTGGCAGACAACAGCATCTGGCCACTGTGAATTCTCTTTGTGGGCTGACTGACTGATCCCATGAAAATCTCACTTAACTGGGTTTGGAAACCTATTTGGTAATTTGCCCTGATCACCTATAGGACAGAAGAAAATGTCCCTTTGCCATTTAACAGAGGAAATGATAGAGGAGTGGAGACCCTTTTTACGGATGGAAGCTCGTCAAAGAGAGATCCAACCTAGAATTATTTCCTGTCAGTGAGAACAATTAATCAGTGGAACAGCTGGCCTCTCAAACTTGTGCATACTTTATCACTAGAGGTTTTTAAGAAGAGATTGGACAGTCTGGAATGATATAAGTTCTCCTGCTTTGGCAAGCGGCTGGGCTAGAATATCTCCACACCTCTTCCAACTCTTTTAGTCTATATTCCTCATGTTTTGTCTCCTGAGCCATGGGGGGGGGGGGGGGGGGAGGGAAGATTTAATGTTAGTGTCCCTCCCCTTTTTTCCTTGCAAGCATGCTCACCATTTTTGCAAAGATCTGGCCAGTGTTCCCACCTGCTGTTCCATAGGGAACATTACCTTCAGTCAGCACCCATTCCATCCGTTTCATTGTCTCACTCCAGTTTTACTCTGAGAAAACAAAAGAGTGCTAATTAAAAAGTGTGATAATACCTTTCTAGACACTATGATATCTTGACCAGCAGGAAGAAGGAAAGACATTCCATTTGGAAAGTATTATGCCATCATGGAGTTTTGACTTCATCAGTGAGAGGGGAGAGCCAAGGAGCCTGGAGGTGAGATGAAGTGAGAATCCTCACTAATGGAAAATCAACAACCTTGAAACACAATTGTTCTTAGCTCCAAAGCTGAGCTAAAGGTTAACAAGTAACAAGCACAAAAAACAAGCTGCAGAAACCCAAGAATATGGCAACATCATGGACTGCTGCCAATCTTTAGATTGGCTGGTGCCAATCCTTAGATTAGCACAAGTGCTGTATTTTGAAAGACCTTTAGTCTGGATCATCCATCTGCTTTTCACAAATCTTTAAGATGTCTGAATGTGTGCCACTGCTTTGTAAAGAAATTTATGACTTCTAGACAAAGATATAGCTTATCCACTGTAGCTGTTAGGCTTCTCTTGCTTGCAGAGAAAGAGAGCGAGAGGGAGGGAGGGAGGGAGGGAGGGAGAGAGAGAGAGAGAGAGGAAAACATCACCAGGAGAGAGCAAAAGAATATGCTAATTTGCACAGCATGTAATTTTTATTCATAGAAGAGTAATGATAATCGGTATGGAAAGATGGTGCATCTCACTGTAGCAAGGAAGATTGTGTGTCTGTGTGTTTCTCAACCTGTTGTCCAAGTGCTAACCTTTAATGGGCAGCTTCAAGGTCCCTGCACTCTTTTTGTGTGTATTCATCTTTTAACTGGGCTTAGACTGAACACAGTAAACAACCCTACAAATAAAAGGCATCTTCAAATAGATATACCTCAAAAGTCTGTTGAGTACTTCAAAGACTTCTTTCATGTCAAAACAAATTTTGTTAGCTTTTAAGGTGACTCCAAAGTGTCACTTTCCCTGCAACAAACTAACAAATATGTCTATAGACTCTTTCATGTCAGAGATGGCAGCAATGAACAGTCTATTTCTACCTCCAATTTTCACCTGGACAAGGCAGTCTGTACAAGATGACAAGAAAGCTCATCCATTCCAATGTGGGATTGCTAATACATATCATTCAACATATACTATCTACTTAGGAAGAAAACTTTAAAAAGAGATTGTCTTCTAAAATGGAGTTCTCAATCTCCACAACTGTAAGATATGTGAGCTCCCATAATTCCCTAGCCAGTATGGGAAATGAAGTCCACACATCTTAAAGTTTTTTGGCTGAGAAACATCATTTTAGAACAATGTCCACAATTCATTTAGAAAATAGTTAATTTGTTCCTTTCTTGAATTTGGAAAGTGAATAAAAGCTTCTCCACATAATAACTGTAAAGAGCTTGGTGCCCGATTTCAGTGTGTTATTTTGTTTTGACAACAATACTGGCTATATACAAAACATTTGCTAGGCCAATACTTGAATACAGCTCATCAGTCCGGAACCTGCATTACATATCTGATATTAATACAATTGAGGAAGTCCAGAAATATTTCACGAGAAGAGTTCTCCACTCCTCTACTCATTACAGAACACCTTACGCCACCAGACTTGAAATTCTAGACTTAGAAAACCTTGAGCTACGCTGCCTTTGGTCCAATCTAAGTATAGTATATAAAATCATACCTTGCAATGTCCTATCTGTCTGTGAATACTTCAGCTTCAACGATAACAATACAAGAGCACACAGTAGATACAAACTCAAGGTAAACTGCACCAAACTTGATTGCAGGAAATACGACTTCAGCAACAGAGTGGTCAATGTCTGGAATACTCTACCTGACTCTGTGGTTTCTTCCCAAAATCCCAAAAACTTTAGCCTTAGACTGTCTTCAATTGACCTCACCCCTTTCTTAAGAGGTCTGTAGGGGGTGTACATAAGCGTACCAACATGCCTACCGTCCCTGTCCTAATTTCTTTTTTATTTGTATCCATTTCATGTATTTATAACAATGTTTATACTTATACCTGTTATCTAATACTTGCTTGACAAATAAATACAAATATATTTTATCCAAATAGAGCAGGGGGGTCAAACTCAATTTCATTGTGGGCCGCATCAGGGTTGTGTTTGACCTTGGGGGACTGAAGTGGGCATGGCCATGGTGGACATGGCCAGTTTGACACCACTTGTATTAAGGGCACTTGTGGTGACCTGAGCATTCGGCCAGCAAAAACCAGCTCCTGAACTCTGTTTTTGCTGGCAGAGGCCCTGCAGGCCAATCCTTTGCTGTTTCCAGGGCAGCCCCGTAGGCTAGTTCTAAGCACCATGCAGGACGGATCCGGGTCCCGGGCCTTGAGTTTGACACTCTTGAAATAGAGTCAGCATGGCTCCTAATTGGTGGATCTTCCAGCTTCTTTACCCCTTTACTCCTTCCACTGAAATGAGAAAATAATTTCCCTTTCTAAGAATGGGCATTACAAGGCATCTCAAAGGGGTAAGAAGGCTCATCAAAAGGGTCTAACAGCAGAGCCTTCCCCCTTTGAAATGCCTTCATGTTTGATGTCTTCAAATCTTCACTATGGGCCAACAAAAGAAAAAAAGGCACCATAATTTTATCGTTCTTTGAGCCAGAAGGAGAAATTGGCAGTGTTCTTGATGGTTTTATGGTTTTAACTAGGGTGGGAAAAGAAGTGTCCACTGTTCCACTAGCTGACTAGTGAAGGGCAAATGTTCACTGCTACAGATCCATGAAAAAAAAGTCCAGTGATTTGCAGATCTTTTTAACCAGTTACCACATGCCCTAGCATTAGTCCACTAGTTGCTCATATATATAGGAACTGATTCTTCAAAAAAAAAAAAAAAAAACTGCTTATTAGCAATGTAGAAGGAAACCAAGTAATGCCTGATACCCATGCCACAAAACCTAGTGGGTTCAGACTTCATCCAGACAATCTTTTTCTCCTTGGAGGTAGACATCTCAAAAAAATGTTCATTGTCAAGATGACAATGCTTCAAGATGGACCAGACTAGGAAACTAAAGTTATGAATGCTACTGCTGCCTTTATTATAGAATTTTGCAAATCTGAATATACTTCCTCCTCCTTCCCTTTATCTTTCTGAAACTAGGGACAGTCCTCTCTGAGATGCTTTCTATTAGATTTCTATTATCTCACCACAGTCTTGGTTATGGCTCTTTCTCGTGCTTCTCAGAATTATTCCCTCTGCCCATTAAGAGAAGGCAACAAACATAAGAGGGGTAAAAGATATTGATGTCTCTGAATAACCAGTAGGAACATGACATTATCTAAAGAAATTAAAGCTCAGTAGAAAAATTGCATGGCCAGGTTTGTGCTAGTACATGTCAAAAACAAAACAAAAACCCAACCACTTTTGAAGCAGGCTGTGTCCATACCAGGAAAGCTCAGGGTGATATTCATTCAAGTCAATTGGTTTGCTGAATTATTTCTTGCTTATGATTGGCAAGTCCTATGGAAGACCCCCTAAAAATGATGGTGGTGATGATGGTGATATGTGGTGATATACTGGTGACAGTATGTCAATGCATATTATGATTGTCCTAGAAGATGGCTGTGAGAATGGGGGCAAGACTTCCTCATGGGTGCAATCCTGGTGTTGCCTGTATTTGTTCCTTGTTGTTTCTAAGGTCAGATGTGAAGCCACTGGAATCAACAGCTCCATCACATCTGCAGGTGCAAATGCAGTAGGAAAGTTTAACTTGGGACTCCTGCAAATCTGACGCCAACTATTGTATGCCTTTGCCTGGGGAGCTCATAATGAAACTTTTCTCGCTAGAAACAGTGCTAAGCTTCCCTCAGCTGGAACTTGATTTTTCAAATTTCTCTCAGCCACAGTATCCCCCTGTTCTCCAAAAACCAAGGGAAAGGAAAATGCAATTGCTGTGCATGGTTTCTGTAAGAGCTGTCTCACACAAACTTACTGAACTCTGCAAGGAACACCCTGGGATCTTTGAAAATGATTGTCTTCTTACATTATAAAAAACAAACAAATCTTCTTCATATTAACTCTACCTTTACCTTTACTGTATTTCTCTCTGTGATCTGACCAAACAAAGTTGTTCAAAAGAAGTCAGATGTGACAAATGCATGTCAATAGGATTAAGAGAAGAGAAATCACATTTTTTGGCATTTTCTATGAGGTTTAACGCCAACCTTTAAGTCAACCCAGTGTTCTCTAACATAATCCTATATCCCAAAAGATATTCAGAAATGAAGATGCAAAAACCTGAGGCTTGCAAAAATGTACTTTATGAACCTAAAATCCAGTATCCAAAATTCATGCAGGGAAGTATAATCTTACAATAAAGGGAAAAGTCACCCTCAGCATATAATCAGCCAAGGAACTTTCAATTCTATAAGAAAATACACATTTCATGGAGGAGAAAAATATCTGCATTCTCCTCTTTCACCACCACCAAATATACTACATCTCAGAGAAATTAATTCAATGGTGGAAAACATTTCTTCGTGGATAATGACCCACAAAATGATCAAAAAGCCTCAATTTATCTTATGGCAACTCTTCATCCATAAGGAAGTCTTGCTCCCACTCTCATAGCCATCTTCTAGGACAGTCATGATAGGCATGATATGCATTTTAACTGATTCTAGAAGTTGAGCATGGTGACCTCTACATTTTTGATAGTTAGACATTCCTAACTTATACTAGAAATAATTTCAGTTTTTACTGAGAAAAAAGAACCCAAAAACCCAGACTTCTCTGCATACAACTTTTCTCTGTCATGCCTTTTCTTTAAAAGTAAATCTGTTGATGGCATGTGTTTTAGTTCTAGATCTAGATTTAGATCTAACTGTATCAGATCAAGGTGTGGATAATCTCTAAAAAATCTTTTGGATTTACTATCTGTGTTCTCACCACTCTTCTGTACAATAGCCTCAGTGGCAGGATTCAATTTTTTTTTACTACTGGTTCTGTGAGCGTGGCTTGGTGGGCATGGCAGGGAAGGTTACTGCAAAATCCCATACCCTCCCCACCCCACTAACCTACTTTCCAGCTCTGTTCTCCTATACAGGACAACAAAAGAAGACCCAGCCAATCAACTGGGATTCGGGAGGCAGCAAATAGATGGGGGTGGGGCCAGTCAGAGGTGGTATTTGCCGGTTCTCCGAACTACTCAAAATTTCTGCTACCAGTTCTCCAGAACTGGTCAGAACCTGCTGAATACCACCTCTGGATAGCTTCCTGTTTATAATTTCAATATGTGTTTTTACACCTAGTGTTGTTTTTAATATACAGTGTACTTCTGCAGAGGTTGGCAGTTTGTGACTTATTTAGGTCTGGAAATCTAGTTTCTTTCTATAGTGTCTCCTCCCCACTCCCCCATAAAAAAAAAAGTGAGATTGATGTGATGCTTTCTTTCACAAGCTAAAAAATGTCATTGAGAACAAAAAATAACCCCAGCGATGTACAGTCTATACCTTTTCATCTATTTTACCTTATTTTTCCTGCCTCAATTGGGTATGCCACAAGAACAGCTGTAACATGTATGCCTCCAGAACCTGAAAATTTAGCTCAGGTCAGTGGTTAGCAGAAGCAATGAGGGCAAAGTATGGAATAATCAAATATTCATTGCTTTTGCAGTGTTATCCTTAGCCAGATGTAACTGAGTTAACTTGAAAATGCATTCCACTGACAAGCTAGTTTTAATGAATAGATTGAAATGCTGAGGAGAAATCTGTGCTGCTGTGTTTTATATATGGAAGTGCCTCAACAGCCATCTGCAGAACAGAACCTGGAATTATTCCCCTGGAGGCATGTATGGACTCTTACAGAAATCTCCTGAATTTATTTAATCTTCAATTGAGAAATAGTAGGAGCCTAAGGGTTTAACCACAAGTGTTATTTAAAGCAAGATTTTCAAAGAATCTATATGTTACAACCTAATATTTTCTTTTCTCCTGAGGCATCCAAGTGAGAGATTGGATATAAGAATGTGAAGGTACAGATGTGGAACTAAAGATTGCAGAATTTTGCATGCCATTTGTTTGGGATGTTCTGTATGTTATTGTTTTTCTCCTTTAATATGGGAGAAATACATTATGCATATTATGATTATGATATATGCTAATGTTAAATTATTGTGCAAAACCACTGAAAATGTATATGCATAATAAACCATAATTCATTTAAATGAAGAACTATGTGGAAAGAATAAGCCACTGGCCATTTTTTAAAAAAATCATTTTGGTTCTCTTATTCCACTAAGAGTAAAATGAATATAATGGACAATACCTATAATGGGATTCAGAAAAATGTATAGAATCACTAAGCATTTACACTCTACTTGTGCCTTTCCTTTGCTCTTGAATGCTCAGTTAGTACCTGTAATATACGTCAGGAGAATCTAAGACACAAAGCATAATGTAAGGTGAAAATGCCAAAAGGGGAGATTAAAAGAATTGGGAAGGTATAGTCTGAACAGATTTGTGATGGCATTTTTCAACAACCTAAACAGGTTACACAGAAGAAGATCAAGACGTTTTCCAGATCTTCCTTTGAGGCCCAGTTATTAGATGCCTGGGGGCACTGGAGTCTTGCTGTTGCTGCTGAATGCCAGGTCTGTGCAATAAAGCTGCTTTCATGCACAGTTGTGGATGAGGCACTTGAACTAGCTTGTATCACCAAAACCTAGTTGTGCTCTAAGAGGAAGTTTCCCCTCTTTAAAACATACCCACTAGGTTTCAAACCTGTCACCAGCCAAAGGAAGGGAGGTCCTTCAGTCTGTAAACATGCCTCCTTCTCACTTAGACTCAGGCTCTTTTTGATGGATAAGGTAACCAGAGAGGGGAATTGTAATTAAGCCCATGTGATGGTGTCTGCTTGTTTGCAAAAGACAATGGCACCCTTAACCTTGAAGAAGGCTGTGGAGCATTGTCCTTATGAGATAGCAATAGCACTAGCAATAGCACTTAAACTTATATACCGCTTTATAGAGCTTTACAACCTCTTTAAGCAGTTTACAGAGTCAGTATATTCAGCAGTGGGATCCAACCAGTATAACTACCAGACAGAACCGGTAGAATCCCACCCCTGAGTATATTGCCCCCAACAATTTGGGTCATCATTTTACCCACCTTGGAAGAATGAAAGGCTGAGTCAACCTTGAGCCTAGTGAGATTCGATCTGCCAAATTGCAGGCAGCTGGCTGCAGCAGAAGTAGCTTGCATTTTAACCACTGTGCACTTTAACCACTGTGCCACCAAGATCATTGCTACACCCAACTATCCTGGACAGTTTCTGTCTAATCTCCAACCTAAATCCCTTTTAGTCAGATTTTAGGTTTAGGTTCAAAATAGGAACAGTGCTATTGTCAATTATCTATGGCTGTGTCAAGATTGTCGTGCTTTCATTCTGGTCTTCCTTGATCTCTCAGCAGCTTTTGATATTATAAGTTATCATATCCTGTTGGGTCTGGGTCAATGCCACTGTTTTGTAGGGGATCTCCTATTTCTGTAATGGGTTAAGTCAAACATTGTGAAAGATTGTGCTTATGAGATGACACATCACAGTGCTTAATTCTCTCTTCCTTTTTGCTTAACATGTAGTACATGAAAACACAGACTGAGGTCAATTTTAGTTTGACTCAGGTGTCATCAATATGACAATGATACCCAATTATATATGTTAATCCTCAAGCCAGCCAAGTGATATTGCCAAACTTCTGATTGACAGCCTGAAGCAGTGGTGGGATTCAAATTTTTTTACTACCGGTTCTGTGGATGTGGTTTGGTGGGCATGGTGTGGCTTGGTGAGAATAGCTTGGTGGACATGGCAAGGGAAGGTTATTGTAAAATCCCCATTCCCTCACCACTCCTGGGGGAAAGTTACTGCAAAATCCCATTCCCTCCCCCACTAATCTGCTTTCCAGCTCTCCTCTGCAGGGCAATAAAAGAAGACCCTACTCTACAGAGACAAAATAACAAGAACAACAACAACCAACATTAGTGTCTGGAAGTGTCATGGAACTGGACTTGTTTCTTTACTTTTCTTTTCTTTTCTTTTCTTTTCTTTTCTTTTCTTTTCTTTTCTTTTCTTTTCTTTTCTTTTCTTTTCTTTTCTTTCTTTCTTTCTTTCTTTCTTTCTTTCTTTCTTTCTTTCTTTCTTTCTTTCTTTCTTTCTTATTCTTCTTTCTTTCTTTTTCTTTTTTCCTTTCCTTTCCATTCCTTTCATTTCTTTTTTCTTGTTTTGAAATGTTTTTTTGCTTGTCCAAGTAGCTTCTTCAGACTGAGAAGAAGTTGTTTCAAAACCAAAAAGAAAAAAAAAAGTTGAGGTGACTCAACTTCCAGACAACTCTACCTGGATGACTAAAAAATTTTATTGACATATAACCAGCATAAATGTTTATGAGTTTATTATTTATTAACATGATTTATGTACTGACTTTCTATCCAAAATAGCTTTCCAAGTAATATCAACCACTGTAAATAAAAGCAATAATAGAAATAACACTTTTTTGCATTTTTTTATGATGAGCATGATTGGAAGAAAGAGCTCCAAGAGTCAGATTCAATTTTATTTGTTTATCCCAATTCTGCATCACCTTTCTCTTTCTTCAGCAATCAAGACTGCTTACAAACAAAACAAATACAAACTGAAAGAACATTAGAACAAACCAGAATTCAGGTTAAAAATATGAAATAAATGGAGAGTTAAAAGCTTTGAAGAAAACACCTGCTTTCACTACCTCCCAGATTGGAGGCCAAACATATTTCCTTAGAGAGTATACTCCACATCTTGGAAGCTATATAGGACAATGTTTTGTCCTACAGATCAGAAAATTGGGATTCTAGTGGTGGGGAAAACCATTCAAAGATCCTTTCCTACTGGCTTAAGTACTAGTCAGGTTCATAACAGAAAAGTTCATGCTGTACATAGTTGGGTTTCAAGTCATTAATGGTTTTAAAGGTCCATACCGCCATCTTGAACTATGCTAGTTGGGTAGGTGGTAGTCAGTCCAGACGATTCATTATAGTGGTAATATTCCTCTCTCTTTTACTGGTCATCAGCCTAGCCAACTTAGTTTGCACTAATTGCAATTCCTGAATACAAGAATACACTATGATTTAGCATATTGTAATAATCAAGGTGGGTTGTAACTGAGTCATAAATAACTGTTACTATGAATGTCTAGTTCAGTGAGGATCACAATAGATATGGTAACCATAATTCTACAAATGTACCCTTTCTGCAATGTCACTTACTGATCTAATAGTAGTAATGGAGCCAGGAACTTTTTAAATTGTAAATATGTTCTTTCCTGGGGAGAACAGTTCCATCCAGAGTAAAAAACACCTTAACTCTGAAGTCCAGATTTTTTAAATTGGTTTAATGAAATAACACACTCCTTCCTCTGTATATAGTTCCAATTTTCTCTTTCTCATCCAGCTTATTACTGATGGGATTAAACATCTTTCAGCAATACTGCTTGCTGCCTTGGAATTGCAAGATGAAGAACAATGGCCTCATGGTAGTCCTCCACTTACAACCACAATTGAGCCCAACATTTCTGTTGTTAAGTCAGACATTTGTTAAGTGAGTCTTGGCCCCAGTTTACGATCTTTCTTGCCATGGTTGCTAAATGAATCACTGCAATTGATAAGTTAGTAACTCGGTTGTTAAGTGAATCTGGCTCCCCCATTGATTTTGTTTGTCGGCAGGTCGCAAAAGGGGATCAGATGACTTTGGGACACAGCAACAGTCATAAATATGAACCAGTTGCCAAGCATCTGAATTTTGATCACATGTGACAAAAACAATGTTGCAAAGGTTGTAACTGTGAAAAACGGTCAAAAGTCACATTTTTCCAGTGCTGTTGTAACTTTGAACAGTCATTAAATGAACTGTTGTAAGTCCAGGACTACCTGTATTAATGGTATCCCACTACAATGCTTCAAATGATGACCACTGTCATTTCAGGTAAATGTTGAATTACATTGGGGATAAAGTAGGAACTAGAGGAATACCATAAGTCAGAGATCTAGGTGCTACACTGCAGTTCCCTTTATCACCCTTTCTACATGATCCAATAGGAAGGATCACAAACATTTCAATGCAACACCCCTGAGGCCCAACCAAGCCAGATGGCTCAGAAAGATGCCATGGCATGCTATTGAAATGTATTGAAACTAGTAATGGGATTCAAATAATTTAACAACTGGTTCTCTGCCCTAATGATTTCTTCCAACAACCAGTTCACCAAACTGCTCAGAAAGTTAACAATTGGTTCCCCCAAACTGGTGCAAATTGGCTGAATCCCAACACTGATTGAAACTCCAGGAAATATAATTATTGTGTGTGTGTGTATATATATATATATACGTTTATTTGTGACTTGAAGATCTTCATGGACTTTTTCATAAACATGGAATAAAAAAATGAACTTGTTTATAGTTTATAGTTTTGATGAATAAACAAGGCAGATTATAGAAAGAAGAGAGTCATGATGCAAGAGAGAAAGGTTAAAATATAATTGTACTCATAACTGCTATGAAGAATACCAGAAGCCACTTCTTTACTTGTGTATACTTTTATATACTTTTTGGATTTTTTCTAGTTTTTGTCTACTCTTTTTCTTATGGTGCTTTTAGCCTTTTCTTTTCTTTTTCTCTTTTCTTTTCCTCTGTTCTATTTTAGTTTGTATTAGTTCTTATGATTGGTATTAACGTTTTCAATAAAAAATATTTTAAAACTCCAGGAAAACTGGAAATGTTGTGCCTTCTTTTATCTAGCTTCTGGCACAAGTCATAAACAAAAGGGGACCTAAAGGAAACTAAGCATCACATCTGAACAAAATTCTAGGACAAAGTAGGACCAGAAAATCAGTTTCGTCCAGATACATCTGAAGTTAGGAAGCTACCATTTTTTGTTATATTACGCAAGGATGAAATATTTGAGACTGGCCAATAAATTGAGAATTCAAAGAAAAAATGCAAGACCAGAAGATGTGGAAAGACCTGGCTCAAAGAATTGCCAAGGGTTGGATTCGACTGAATGGATAACATTGTGATCATAAGCTGAGAAATCTTCTGGAAATGTTAAAAAAAGAACTAGGATAATACTCTGGGATCAGATATATACTACGGTTTTGCAATCTGGATTCTGGATTAGTAGCAGATTTAATTAATCCTGGATTAGTAGCAGATTTATAGTAGATCACTTAAAATCACTTGAATAATTTAATTTTCTTTGATTTCACAAGATTTAAAGGAAAGAAGCAATTAAGTCTACCAGATCTGAGGTGCAAATATTCAGGCAGCCACTAGTTGGCAGCAAGAAGTTATAAAAAACTCAACTCTTTGCTGCCATCTAGTATTTTTGTAATCTAGATCTGGGGGGGGGGGGGGGGGTTGTCTTGATGAAATTTAGAATCAACCTGTACATCAACTCATGTTTCAACCAGACTAAGGATATTGTGGTACACTATATAAACTGAACCATTAAATGTAAGTGCCTGGCTGAGGAATATCATCTATATAAAAATTAAATAAGAGAAGTGTCAGTATACAACCTTGTTTTATGTCCTGGGTAGTTGCTGTCAGATGTCCTTGATAGGTATATCTTCCTTTGGCTAGATATATAATCAAAATCAAGATAATTATTAATGTAGATATGAAACTCTTAAGATAAAAGTAGGCGAAGTGTAAAGTATCTCAGCGGTTTGGTGCCAGTAAGAGTTAACAATGGAATGAATGAAATAATGATTAAAGTGAGAATAGCTCTTATGTCAGATAGTAATTTTCTTTGATTGAATCTGTCTGGAGTGTTGACTTCCAAATTGCTTTGAAAAAGAACAGCTCTTTTCTTTTTTAGAAAATAAACACTAAACTGAAATTTGAAAATAAGTAGTTTAGTTGTCCCCATGACAGTTACATATATATATTTTTTATAATGTGGGGGGCACATTACCTCATGGGCAAATGGCTTTTAATTCTTCTAACAAACTAAAAGTCTCCTGCCTTCTAGGTATTCTAAAATACCCAATACTTCAAATACAAGGCTGGCCCATTCTTCTCCATAACGTTTACGTGAGCAAGGGGGGGAGAGGGGGATCAGAAAATGGTCAATCACAAAGGCAGCTATAGAGATGTTTTTCATCTCTAGGAACAGCAGGATGCTAATGGTAGAGTTAAGAAGACAAAAAAAAAAAAAAAACCCACATTGATTTGTTGACAGAGGCCTCGCAGCTGTCACAGTAAAACACGGTTCTTTTGCACTTAATCAATGTCAGCCTCCAACCAAATCGTTTTGTAGCCAAGATGAAAAGCAATCAAGAGGAACATCTTCATAAGCATGAAGTCTGCTAGATGGAGTTCAATGAAGTGTATCCTTAAGCTTAGGCACTTCAAGTGTGATACATGACCCGCAAGCTAATTGGAATCCTTTAACCCTTTCAAAGATTGTAACAATTGCTGGCCTTCCCCCCACCCCCACCTTTTTTTTTTAAAGAAAGACCAAGACAAAAAAAAGGAACAAGAAAAAGAAGGCAGGGATGGAAGGGTGGGGAGAGAAAGATTAGATTCCTATCTCAGTCCATGACTCTAAAAGGGTATCATATATCCTCACTGAAACACACATTTACCTCCATCGGAAAAGTTGAGCCTTTCTTGTTAATTATTAAACCGGTCTCGGAAAGTGAGGGTACATACGCAAGTACACACACACACACACACACACACACACACACACACACACAAGTTCTAAATGATGCTTTCGTACTTAAAGCAAGTTGGAAGAGATGAAATATGCTGGAGTCAGGAAATCCTTTTCTTGATAGTTTCTTAAGGTAAATCCAAATAATTGCGAGGAAGTTAAAATGTAGGGTCATTTTAAACAAGTAATCGATCTGCTTTCTAATTGTACTGAGCCAAGCACTAGCTGCAAAAAGGTTACCATTAAAATAATACTATGCAGATGGGAGATTAAAACAATAAATATGTCTAATTCAGATTCTTAGGCGAGGGGGGATCATATTAGACATTATATTTAGGCACCCTTCCCTGAAATACACAGTTCAGAATGACTCAACTAATGGCAATCTTCATTTCCTACTTCTTAGGTTAGCATATAGCTAATCAAAACATCAGACTACACTATCTCTGTATTTTCATGGATTTCATGCTATTATGCAATCATGCTGTTTCAAATATGAATAAATATTTAAGCGTAAATGTCAGGCTTTTGCTTCTGAAACTCAAGGAACAAGGTATGAATGATTGAGTATTTATTTTGTAGTTAACAAAAGTAATAACAAAAAAGTCATCTGTAAGTTACATGCTGCAGAATGTCACTCGATTAAGTATTTCAAGTAGCTTAAAAAATATTACTGTATATTAAGACCATATTCCAATGATGTGACATGGCAATCAACCACACAAACCAAAGATTTTTTTCCCTGGAATTCTCTACTCAGATTGAAGGGAGATAATTTGTTATAGAGATTTGTTCAAAGGAGGACAGGATTCTAGAGAAATTATCATGAGTGGAGTTATGTTGGGATCTGGGGTATATGGAGATGCAAGCTAGCCAAAATTTAAATGTGCCTTTCATGATTCAGTTCAGGAATTTGCAACTTCCTGGTTCCTATGTATGAATTAAGTCCCAAATAAAGGGGATGATTGAAGGCAGTTGATGATTGAAGCCATTAAAGGCATCAGGACAGCTAAATGCTGAGCAGCAAGCAGGAACCATCTCATACCAAGGGGATTCCAGCCCTAACATTAATCCCACTCAAAGGGATTGCTGTTGCTACAGATGCTATTGCTATAGATGCTGTTGATCTAGGAATTTCAGACAGCCTAGAGTCCAAGAGAAGAGCCTTTTCTGCCTTGGCACCCAAACTTTGAAATATCATAACCCTCAAGGTAAGATCTGCCCCCATTCTCTTGGCTGTTGGACACTGACCAAGCCAAGGGGGAGAAATCAAACAGGAAAGTAGTCTAGAATTCTTACAAAGGCACAAGAGGGCAAATGCCATTGAATCTTATCTAGTCTCATCCGGGTGCAAACTACCAGTCTTGGAACATTTCTCTTCAATAGACATGAGCAATAAAGGGGCTAGTTGAATTCTCCATGTGTGGGTCTGGTTGTTCACATTGACATTGGCCTTCCATAAAGATTTTAAATGTTGGGACCTAGATAGAGGCCATGTCATCCTGGAGGGGTTACCGGAGTAAATAGAAGACCTCATCTCCTGCTATCTGAGCTATTTCTGCTTAATCACATCAAAAGGATGAAAGGGGACAAGATTTTGTGACTGAAGGGGAAGGAGCGTCGATAGCAGCAGATGAGACATGGAAGATGTTTCCCAGCCCAAGATTTATGTTGAAAGAAGAAAGAAAACAAGCTGTTCAAACCAGTGGTGGGGTTCAAAAACAATTACTACTGTTTCTATAGGCTTCGTCGGCATGGCATGGGTGGGTGGATGTGACTTGGTGGACATGGCATGGGTAGGTGGGTGTGGCTTGGTGGGTGTGGCTTGGTGGGCATGGCAAGGGAAAGATACTGTAAAATCTCCATTCTCACCACACTCCTGGGGGAAGGTTACTGCAAAATCCCATTCCCTCCTCACCCCACTAACCTGCTTTCCAGCTCCGTTCCCCTGTGCAAGGCAACAAAATAATCAGCTGGGGCTCGGGAGGCAGAGAATAGATGGGGGTGGAGCCAGTCAGAGGTGGTATTTGCCAGTCAAAGGTGGTATCTCCAAACTACTCAAAACCATTACTGGTTTTCCAGAACTGGTCAGAACCTGCTGAATACCATCTCTGGTTCAAACTGGAAAAGCCAGGGAAGCATTTAGGTTGCCTCCATAGTGAATTGGTGCTGAGATGAAAAATTACTCCATATGAGCATATCTTTTAAAAATGGTTAGTCAAATATGTGTAAACATACATTTCCTTCTCAACCTTATGAATGGTCTGTATCTTGCTCGATCTCAGATCCTCTACTAGAGGCTGGGAATTTGAGGGTTCTGCTGTTCACAGTACCACCCTCTTCTGGACAGAGAGCTCTGATGGAGGATCTGTTGGAGACATTCTCCCAGTTTAGGCATCATGGTCCAGAGTTCTCCTACTATTACTGGGGCCAGTTTTACTTTCCACATCCTTTCTAGTTCCTCCTCCCAGCTCTGGTACTTCTCCAATTGGTATGTGTATATGTACAGATGTGTATATGTGTTTTACACACACACACACACACAGAGGTCATGATAATTCCCAACCACAACTTCCAATCAATAAATGTCATTACGGGTCATGGTAATTATGGAGTTTCAAAATAGATTTAAAAAGGTCTACATGTCAGGTTTAGAAATATATTATTTTGAGATTCACTTTGTTAAATAAATACAAATGAACATTTTCACACACCTTTATTGCTCTTGCAACATTTTTGTACAATAAAGCAAATTATAACCTGCATGAAAAAAATCAGTTGATCACTCATCCCTGTTTCAGGATCTATTTCAAAGCAAGGAAATTAAAGATGTCTTTCAGTTTCCAAGGAGAGAAAAATAACGAGAAAGTTTGTTTGTTAATTCTTATAGTTGCAGGTAATATATTTGTCAACACAAAAATATCCCAAATAATGAGCTGGCTGCTTGTATGGATGGCACCATGTATAGTGCAAGCCAGGACTAAGTCAAGTCAAGGGCAGTGACAACATTAATATTGCAGATTTTACTTCAGTTGCAAATCAATACAAATGTCAAGAGACAAGCTAAAATCGCCGCAAGTGTGTGAAGGAGACATTAAACACTGACTGGAGTGAAACTTCTGCCAAATGAGCTTTTCCTTAAGCGTTGAGCTTACCTTATAATAAATCTATTTGGGTCAGTTCAGATAAATAGCCCTCACTACATCCAAGAGCAATAAACCTCCAATAAAGTTACCTGTTATCTTCTTCCCTTTTTTTTGCATCTTCAGATGTAATAAACAAACAGTGTTTAAACAATGCCAAGTTAATCTTGCCCTCGGAACTCAAGATATGCAGACAGTCAAAGGGAGCCAATTTGGAGAATGCTTCCATTGGCAGAAAAGAAAGAATCATAGGGCTGATTGTGGAACTCTTTCATTTCCTCTAAGCACCTCTGGAAGCACCTCTCTAAGCACCTCTTGCATTTTAGAAAAGGAATCAAAGTGATCTGTTTCCATTTATATCTAAAGGTGTCTGGAATGACAGATTCATGATAAATATTTCTTGCTTGCTTTTCAGTGGATTGCATCTCCTGTTACCACTGCTGTCAATTCTTTTCATCCGTAGAATCAAACACAGGATATAATGGTATGTAGGGGGAATCACCTTGAGGGAGAGGAGCAAAATCCACAGCCAAGACAATGGTTGGGTAAGCTTAGGTTGCAGAAGGAACATAAACATGGCATGACGTTACTTGACAATGTGGTGGTTATAGTAATTGAGACATCACATAACTGCAAGTTGCAATTTTACTTCTGTGTTCTCCATTAACTTTGCTTGTTGGAAACCAGTTGCAAAATTCACAACAGGTAATCAAATGACTTTCAATTGAAATTCCTGTGCTAATTATGATCATAAGTTTATTTATTTATTTTTACACTTTTATACCGTCCCCTCTCCCAAAAAAGGGACTCGGGGCGGTGTACAGCCAAGATAAAAATGACATAAATAGTAAAAAAAATTAAAAGAGATTTAAAAGAAATTAAACTAGTGGCTGGAATAATATTATAAAAGCAGAGTAAAAAGGGTAAAAAAGTTAAAAATTTCCAAAATTTAAAACCCTAGTAATTAATATTAGGCCAGACCGGCCTGTTGGAAAAGGTGGGTCTTTAATGCATGCCGGAAGGTCTGCAGGTCAGTGATGGCCCGCATCTCCGGGGGTAATTCATTCCAGAGGAAGGGTGCCCCCGCAGAGAAGGCCCGCACCTTCGGGGCCGCCAGCCGGCATCGTCCGGCTGATGGCACCCCAAGGAGGACCCACCCTGTGGGAGCGCACTGGCCGGCAGGAGGCCGATGGTGGCAGCAGCAGTCCCGTAAGTACCTGGGTCCCAAGCCATGGAGCGCTTTAAAGGTGACCACCAACACCTTGAATCGCACCCGGAAGGCCACTGGAAGCCAATGCAGCTTGCACAGGAACAGTGTAACATGGGAGCTCCAAGGAGCCCCTAAGATCACCCGCGCAGCCACATTTTGCACCAGCTGAAGCCTCCGGATGCTCTTCAAGGCAAGCCCCATGTAGAGAGCATTATAATAGTCTAAGCGGGAGCTGACGAGAGCAGAAGTTGAGGGCTATCCTGTACATAGGACTTCATTAAATCAAGAAGGATGCTATAAAGAAAAAGGAGAGAGAGAAAGAGATGATAGTTCTGAATGCTCAATCAAAACTAGCAGTTTTCATAGGTGTTTATGTCAGATAGAGATGAGGCTTTGATGACATGTTCAGGATTCCCTTTATTTTTTATTTAAATATACCTGTGGATCTCATGATAGGAAGGAAAGAAAGAATAAGGAAAGAAAAGAAAGAAAGCAAAAGAAGATAAGTTTGATGTAGAAGAACCCCAGGGTGGAATCAGAGAGGAAGTTTCAATATGAAAATTATTGTTTATTATTTGCATGCCTGATGGTATTTTCTAGATGATGTATGGGATGATGACCAGTTTTCATTGCCCTTTCCAAAACGTCGGTGTTCTGGTTAATATTTCTGTATTTCCTTCTTCCTGTACAAAATGAGTAAGTTCCAATATATACTGAATCATTTTAAGAAAATATATGAAACCTGGATGGAGAAATGAATGTTATGTTTTTTGCAGTTTGCCACAAGTGCCTCATCAGTCCCAATGCCAACCATATGTCACATGTATTTTTATATATAATATTTTTCTAAATAGCATCATAAAACTTGTCACATATCCCTTCTGAATACTAAGAGAAAAAGTGCCATCTTCTGTCCTGTATGGGACCACATTTACACATAACAGATCTATGAAATATTTACAGAGGGAAGGTTAAATCAATACAGCTTTAAAATTTGCAGTTGGCCTTCTGGGGCTTATATCATCTTGATTTAATGAAGTACACGGAGAGAGAATGTTGACACACAGGGAAAAAAATATATTCCACTTTCTTCCACCCTTATTGTTTCTACAGAAGGTATTAAGTGGAATTTGCTGGTGACTCTTACAGAAATTAATTGTTGCACATTTATTCCTTGAATATTATTTGAAGTATTTCATACAGCAAAAGACAGAAGCCAAATATTTAATGAAAAGAAGCATGTGAAAAGCCAAGAACATTTTTCTTTGCTTAACTGGTCCCAATTACTAGGCATCCAAATTATTTACTCAGAACTAAATACCACTGAATTCAATGATGCTTACTCCTAAGTAAACAAGTCCAAATTTTTAACATTATGAGAATTTGAGTAAGCATGCATGGGGAAGTTTGCCAAATTCTTCATGTTTAAACATTGTTGTAATATAGTTTAATCTACTGTGATGTGTGGTCCCATTCACGAAGGCCTTAATTCTATCTGCAAACAACTCCACAATGGCTTGTTCAACAAACCATGATTTGCAAAATAAGAATTTTGCTAATGCATGAAAGCATGTTCTGTGCCAAACTTACTGACTGGAGAAAGGAACAAAAAATTTTTGGATCATGCCAAGCCTTCTTCAAGGCAATTCACTCCTTTGCAGAACTACCATAAATTCTCTGAACTAAAAGTAGTGTGGAATGGCCTGAAGATATTGTATTTAGAAGACCATGTCTAGACCAGGGGTGTCAAACTCATGGCCTGGATGCATCATGCACTGGCCAAGCCCATGTCTGTTTTAGCGAAGGGGGGAAAAGTTGTGATACGTCACATGATGACTCTGTGATGACACGAGTTTGACACCCCTGTTCTAAACTCTCTGGAATCACTTTTGGTTTAGAGGATTTATTTCTAGAAACTGCAGAGAAATTATTGTCTGGATAGCAGGAATGAAATGGCTACTTCTTCCCAGTAGGAAAACTAATGGGTTTCTAATGTGTAGACCAGCGGTCCCCAACCTTTGTGGCCTGGCTGGGAGGGAGGGAGAGGGGAACTGGGCCCCACGGTGGCTGGGGCATCTATGTATGCACACGCAGCTTAGTTCGTGTGGCCTGGTTCCAAATAGACCGTGTCCCACAGATTAGGGACCCCTGATGCAGACAGAAGCATGGCTGCCAGTTTTTAAATCAGGCTTCATTGATTTACTGACACATCCAAGATCTGATTCAAATTTGACATCCAAAGTTGCCATGATTTGATGTAAATTTGTAATTCCACATTTGAACAGAAGGTTAGATTTTAATTGGTCTGAAATTGGAGGTGATTAAAGTTTCAGCCATAGGCTATATATAATAGGCCATAGGCACCAAAATATTTGTAGCTATTTTATAATTTTAGCAAACTAAAAATAGCAGGGATGGTAGAAAATGTTAGCAAATTTTCAGCCAGACACATTCAAGGCATATATAGCCAGGGTAAGAAATGATTAGCATAAAAGCATCCAAATTTTCCAGAAAAAATTATATAATGAGGAATTCTATAACATATAATGAGGAATGTGTATGTAAACAAGCCATTATGTCCTCATCATTGTACATATGGGATTGCTTTATGGCTTAGGGCCTGGTCATCTGAGGCCTATTTGAAATCATTTCTTCCTGACCTTGTAATGGAATGTGTGAATGACCTTGGGAGAAAAAGGAGAGATCCTTCCTGAGAAACAATTAGACAAGAAGGATAGGACTTAATAGTCAGAGAAAGAAACTGAGAAAGGACCCGCACTAATGTTCAAGCTGTTAAAAGTAGCATTGAGAGGTTGTACTTTCAGACCTGCAAGATTCTGTTAATGTAGTCTTACAATAAAGTAGAAATAGCTCATGTAGTTGTGTTTCCTGTATGGTTTACCTAGGAAGGCAGACAGCCCAGGGCAATTGGGAAGAGTGCATGTACTCTAAGTCCAATGGTGGGCTGCAACTGGTTTAACAACTGGTTCTGTGAGCAAGTGCTTTGTGCACAAGTTCAGCAATTTGAAGCTCAAATGCTGCCCTGGTAAGTAGAACAGCTGAGGCACAGAAATCAGCTGTACCACACAAATCAACTGAACCAAAAAGAAGGAAATAAAGAACAGAATAGGGCGGAGTGGGTGGGCAGGGCTAGCTGATGGTTGGAACTACCGGTTCGCTAGAACTGGTCTGAATTGGCAGCATCCCACCACTGTCTAAGCCCTTTCAGCATTGTATGTGGAGTCCTTGGTGCTTTCTAAGCTTGGTTATTTGCTGGCAGATGTTTCGTTACCCAACCAGGTAAACATCTTCAGTGCTGCAAGGCAGTGGGGTTTGCTCTCCATTTATATATTTGGACTTTCGGGATTGAGAATGTTATTTTCTTTTTTGTAGTTCTTTGAGCAGGCTATTATATACTGCTTGCTTGTTTTTCTGGTATTAATGCTGGTCTTTACCTATGTTTGCCTGGGTGTTGATTGCTGGTAAGGAAGTATTCTGGTCTTTTTGTTTCCTTTTTAGCTTTTTGAGTCTCTTTGTAATAGTGTGTATATGTGGTTTATCTCTATGTGCATGTTGATATTGAGTACTAAGCTTCCAAGAACTCCCTAGTGTTTTTGATCTGGATAACTCACAGTTTCCCAATTAAAACTATGGTTAAGTATGTGCATATGTTATGAAATTGAGAAGTTTTCATTATGTCTTTTGTTAGTTGGTGTTCATGGATGTCATCTTGTAGGGCTGAACATGCAGGCTTTCTCTGTTACCCCCTAGATGCATAGGATACCCTTTCTCCAGGGGTTCCAGAAGGCCCTTAACACCTGGCTCTGTTCTTAGGCTAGGAGTTAATGGATCTGGAGAGGGGCTGCCATGTTTTTGATTGGTATGGTTGCATTTTTTAGCCTGGTCCACCAGGGTTTCTTTCATGTTTTTAAATGTTCTAGTTATATATTAGGATATTGTAAATCTACAAGAGTCTATTGGAGTGGCAGCCATAATAAACGTACTACAATATAAATAAATATATAAATGATGTTATGAGGAAATGACTTCTGACAAGTACATAAATTGTCATAGTATCACAGTGTGTATGTCATCTACCCCACCCTACTTCTCAACAGACACTTCGGATTACATATATACACTTAATTAAACAGGATTTGTATTCTATATATCAAAATCTAATGACAAATGCATGGTTTCAAACTGTTTCAGGCATTTTACATTACGTATCTGATATTAGCACAATTGAGAAAGTCCAGAAATATTTCACAAGAAGAGTTCTCCACTCCTCTATTCATTGTAGAATACCTTATGCCACCAGACTTGAAATTCTAGATCTAGAAAACCTTGAATTACGCCGCCTTCGGTCTGATCTAAGTATGGTATATAAAATCATACATTGCAATGACTTACCTGTCAATGAATACTTCAGCTTCAACCATAACAACACAAGAGCACACAATAGATACAAACTCAAGGTTAACCGCACCAAACTTGATTGCAGGAAATACGACTTCAGCAACAGAGTGGTCAATGTCTGGAATATTCTACCTGACTCTTCCACAAATCCCAAAAACTTTAACCTTAGATTGTCTACTATTGACCTCACCCCTTTCCTAAGAGGTCTGTAGGGGGCGTGCATAAGTGCACCAACATGCCTACTGTCCCTGTCCTATTGTTTCTTTTATTTTTCTTATTTGTACCCATTTCATGTATTCATAACTATGTATATACTTATACCTATTATCTTGTAAGCGATTGACAAATCAAATAAATAAAAATAAATAAATAAATAATTTTTTAAACCTGAATTTCCCTCTCGCACAGTTCAGCCCTCCAAACAAACTTTCTTAAAGCAATTTCTGGTGGATGCCTGAGGGGCAACAAAGAACAGGCCACTTCCCCCTATGCAGATTATTTTGGAGTGTTAAAACGAATTGAATGACTCTGAATATCAATATTAGAGAACTCATCAGTCACTAAAGCCCACTTGGTCTTTCTCTATATGTGGAGTAAATTAGCAACACTTTTCAAGACTCTTCAAACTAGAAACTCCTGTGATTTTTTTTTACTTGCCTTAGAATATCTCCAAAAGAATATAGAAGCACCTGATTCAGTTTCATTTCTCAAACTGCACATATGATTCAGCGTTTCATAACCAAGGGGGGTTTCAACTGAACTATTGTTTAAGACCATGAAGCAAAATAATTCAGTAATAGCCTTAATAAAATCTATATAAATAATAAATGTTTACATAATAATATACTTATATCACTGTTAATAGCCATTTTATCTTGTCTCTCTGTGGCTGTTCCTTAATACAAATAATGACTTTTCATTAATTCATATTTATAAAACTAAATATAAACACATGCATTCTTCTGCATGATAATATTATTGATGTTGAGTCAATTATGAGAGAGCTCTGCTAATTCTTCTAATAGGATTACATAGATTGAATTTCAATTTGTGACACCCAAGGTTGTGGACACCATGCTTGGAATAGCACAATCCATTTTTATCCTCTTAATTTGTCTTCCATTTACCTCTAGAGGTAACTAGAAACATTTAAGTAAATACCATGACTGTGTCTCTCAGGGGAGGGACTAGAGGATTTAAAGAAGACAGTTATTAAATTTCTTCTTAAGAAATTTGTTTTGGGTCCCTTGGAGATGGCAAATATAGGGCAGTCTATAATGTTTCATGGTTGACAAAGTGATTGAAAGGCTGGTGGCTTCTCAGCTACAAATTGTCCTAGTGGAAGAAGATTACCATTTCAGACTGGCTTCACAGCACATTTTTATGGGTCAGTACCATTTTGGTTTGCCTAATGCATAACTTTTGTGTTAGGATAACAGAAGTCTAACTCTCTTAGTTATTAATCTTCCAGGAGCTTTCCCAGAAGCACTATGAACCATAGTATTTTCAAGATTACCAAAGGCATTCAGGAATAAGAGGCACTGTTTTGCAATGATTCCATTCCTATATAGTGATAAATTTTAGATGACGTTAACTTCAGGTTTTCCTTAAAACTGGAGGTATTTTATGGTGTTGCCTTGAGCTCCACTCTATCTCCAATGTCTTTCAATAAGTATGTGAAACCCACTGAGATACATTTTGCACAGCATCAATATATTGGTCACATCAAAATAGATCACATCCTCAATAATAACTTCAAGTAATTATATGGGTTCCCCAACTGCTTGCTGACAATGTTGAAGGAGGGATGGTAAATTGACATTGAATCTAGGCAAGATGCTGATAATGAAGTGCCATAGTCTAGAGATATTTCTGCTATTGATGGGAAGATTCTATTGTTATTGATAGGAAGAATACAATGTGAGGTTCTGTCGCGATCAAAATCTGTCTATGATTCTTAGATTGATAGTGGAGGAGAAGCTGTGGATGTCCCCAAGATCTGGGGGCAAAAGCAGGAGCATGACATCACAACATAACTCTAATATTCTTATGTTTTTTGGAAGTCACAATTGCAACATTGTTTAGAATGTTTGAATAATCATTTGCTTCCACTTTATCTGTTTGGTTGATGTACCAACTGTGTGTCCACTCATAAATGTTTTGTCTATTCATGAATAGTTTGTAAGTCCACAAACTTCTATTAGTACAGAACTCTTCTCACAAATAATTCCCAAAGGTCGCATTATATTTGTGCTAAAAGCATTATACCAGCTGCCCATTTGTTTCCAGTAAAACACAAAGTACTGGTTTATTACCTTTAAAGTGCTACATGGCTTAAATATAACCTCCCAGAAGTCCTTTCACATTTGTTGAGATGATCTGAAAGGTTCACCTACAGATCCATTTCTTATCTACCAGAAGCCTCTAGAATGATGTAATTATATATGTCGTATCTTGTAAAAACCAAAATAGGATGCATTTTCCATGGAAAACTGTTTGGACTCTAGAACGGATTACAAAATTTTATTCTAAAAGTTTCCCTATTCCAATTCATGTTGACCCTAATCCAGTTATAACTTTCTAAGAAGAAAATTTTATTTAGTTCTTGTGTTTATTTCAGTTTATTTACTTACTATTTTTAAGCCATAAACTTATGGTTATTTTTTTCTTTTGTTCCAGATTGAACGCAGACTCACTCAGTCTTTTCAGATTGTCATTCTGAAGGTCTCTAATATCTTAGGAAGTTGTTCATGAGCAATTTCCAAAAGTGATTAAAAATGGTGTTTGTTCATTTAGTGACTAAAAGATTATTAAAGATTGCACGATTGAGCAATTGGCTAATCCTATTGTCTCCTGGTATTCAAATCCACCCAAAAATATTGTCTATGATCTTCTTATAAGGAGCAGCTGTATAGAGCATATGTGGGTCATGTTCCATCCTCTCCATTTGCTGCAAGATTTCAAGGATCTTTGGTACCTTGGTTCTTTGCTGCAGCTAAAATTCTATTCCACAGTTTGCCATACCTCTCCTGAAAGTTTCAAAATGGAGCATTCCAAAGATGCAGTTCATTGTCCATTAAGTAAATATTGAATTTTTTATTCACTAGATTGTTGTCTGTCTCTAATGGTCTGTTTGAGGAATGTGGGAAAGCGATTTTGCCTAGGAAATAATCAGAGAAGAGAAGTAGGAACCTCCAGTTGCTTAAAAATCAAAGAAACTTAGGAGACCTGCCCTGATGGATCAAACAGTTAAAACTGGTGGCAGGAAGGTTTGTAGCTTCAGTCTTGCAAGGTTTTGTTAATATTGCTAAACAATAAAGTAGAATCTGATCTATTAACAATTAACAATCTGAATTGGTCTTTCCATATGTCATCCTTAGTGAAGCGTGCAAACCAGTGTCTGAATTTCCTGCATCAGATGAAGAGAGCACATCTTTCTCCTTCTGTCCTTTTTACAGAGGCAGGATTGAGAATATTTTAATGAACTGCATCACTGTTTGGTTTGGTGGCAGCAGTGCCTCAGATAGAAAGTCTATACAGAGAGTGGTGAGCACAGCTGAGAAGATTATAGGAAGCTCACTTCGCATTATTCAGGCAACTTCTTATAAGTGCTAGGTGTTTAGAGCTCAAAGAATTGTTAGAAACCCCACACACCTACTTTACAGTCTGTTTCTGTTGCTCCCCTTTGGGAGCAGGTTTCAAAGTATTTTTAGCAGGACTACCAGATTCTGTAACAGCTTTGTTCCCTATGTCTGGTAAACTTGCAAGATGAGTTTTTCTAACCATGTACATGTATATATCCAAACTAGACTGTTGTTTCGCTGTGTTATATAATAATATATATGGGTATATATTTATTTATTTCTATTTTTGTCATGTTTATGTAGCGTATATTGGAGGTGGTGACCCTTTGAGAGCTGTATGCAATCACATTTCATTTCAATGTATGCCGATTAGTGTACATTTAAAGTGACAATAAAGTCATTCTAAGTTCTAACTTCTAGAATCATCTCATCTTACCCCATTTCCTGTCTGATTTACTTGGAAGGACTAACAATAATATTTAAATGCATTTATGAAAGCGACACATAATAGATCTGTTTCATTTATTAAACTTTATATGATAAAAGTTTCCCAGTATAAGCAATAGATAAAAATTTGTGACACTTCACTTATGGATATAGAAAGATATGGATATTACTAACCTAGTAATAAATTAAATCTTTACTTCAGCCAATGTTTATTCAGATGTTGACATTAATGCAAATTATATCATTTATTTGGGAAAGATGTGTAAACCTTTGTATGGATTATTCCTAAATGTTTGAATAATATTTATGATGATATTTATGATTCATTGTCATTTTTAGCTTGTGGGACTATTACTTTATAGCTCCTCTGCCACTTTATGCATTACTGTCTAGATTTTATGGGGTCCCACACTGATCTCAATTCCAGAAAATCAGTATGAAAATGCTATTCCAATAGGCAGCCAGAATAAAGGATATTAAAACAGATGGATCAGCAATGTTAGTAAAGGCTGTATTCAACTCTGCAATTTTACTACAAATCCAATAGAAGCCACTACTTGCCTATTTAAAGATGTGAGAAAAATATTGACTTAGAACCCATGAGATTTGAGGGGATTCATATTTAGACCCACCTTCACTGTGATATTTAGATCCACCCTCTCTGTGAAAGCTCATTCTGTGACTTTGGACAGTCAATATTGTATTACTGTGAAAACAACAACAATAACAACAACAGCAACTACAACAATAATAATAATAGCAGTTCAATTTCAGGACTTGAGAATCAAATTGCAGAGACTCTGGCATAAACCAGTGCAGGTGGTTCCAGTGGTAATCGGCACACTGGGTACTGTGCCTAAAGACCTAGGCAGGCATTTAAAAATAATTGGCACTGACAAGATTACCATTGGTCAGCTGCAGAAGGCCACCTTACTGGGATCTGCTTGCATAATCCACCGATACATCATGCAGTCCTAAACACTTGTGAAGTGTTCCACTAGTGATCTGTGATACGAAACCCAGCATGGTTATCTCGTTTGCTGTGCATACTGTCATTTTTGTGAATAATAATAATAATAATAATAATAATAATAATAATAAAGAAATGCAGGAGCAAAGGAAGGGCATCAGTCTAACAATTAAAGAGAACAACAAGCATGGACAGGTAAAAAATGTGGTCAACAAAAAATACACACAAAGGGTCATAAAAATTCTAAAAAGCAAACTGAATGGCGGTAACACCATCAAAGCTATAAATACCTGGGCCATACCCGTCATCAGATATACTGCTGGCATCGTAAACTGGACACAGGCAGAGCTGGACAGCCTGAATAGGAAAACGAGAAAACTGATGATCATTCACTATGCACTGCACCAGAGGTGGTATTCAGCAGGTTCTGACCAGTTCTGGAGAACCGGTAGCGGAAATTTTGAGTAGTTCGGAGAACCGGTAGCAGAAATTTTGAGTAGTTTGGAATACCACCTCTGACTGGCCCCACCCCCATCTCTTCTCTGCTTCTTGAGTCCCAGCTGATCAGCTGGCTCTTCTTTTGATGCCCTGCACAGGAGAACAAAGCTGAAAAGCAGATTATTGGGGTGGGGAGGGAGGATTTTGCAGTAATCTTCCTCCTGGAGTGAGGAGGGAATGCGGTTTTTTCAGTATTCTTCCTCTGCCATGCCCACCAAGCCACACCCACTAAGCCAAGCCACACCCACCAAGCCACGCCCACAGAACTGGTAGTAAAAATATTTGAATTCCACCACTGCACTGCAACCACATAGTGATGTTGACAGGCTATATTTGCTCAGAAAAGCAAGCGGCAGAGGTCTTTTGCAAGCGAAGCAAACAGTCGAAGATGAAAAGCATGCTTTGGCAGATTATGTGAAAGACAGTGTTGAACCAGCTTTGATGGAGGTCAACAATAGGAAGCTGTTCAAAGTGCAGCAAACCAAGAATCAATACAGGAAAACAGTGATGCAAACTCGGGCTGACAGCTAGTGTAACAAAGCACTATATGGCAATTCCTTGGAAAGATCCAAGGAAGAGTAGATAAGGAAAAGACCTGGTTATGGCTGACCATCAGAACACTGAAAAAAGAGACAGGCCTGATTCTTGCAGCCCAAGAACAAGCCATCAGAACGAATGCAATCAAAGCCAGAATAGAAAAATCTGCTGATGACCCCAAATGCAGACTATGCAAAGAAGCGGATGAAACCATCAATCACATACTGAGCTGTTGCAAGAAAATCACTCAGACTGACTACAAACAACATCACAACACACTCACTCAGATGGTCCACTGGAACTTCTGTCACAACTACCATCTGCCTGTAGCAAAGAACTGGTGAGATCATAAGCCTGAAAATGTGGTCAAAAATGAGCATGCAAAACTACTATGGGACTTCCAAATACAGACTGATAAAGTTTTGGAATACAACACCCCAGATATCACAACTGAGGAGAAGAAAAAAGTGTGGATCATCAACATGGCCATACCTGGTGACAGCAGAATCGAAGAGAAACAATTTGAAAAAAATCACCAGATATCAGGACTTGAAAAACGAACTGCAGAGACTCTTGCATAAACCAGTGCAGGTGGTTCCAGTGGTACTCAGAACACTGGGTGCTGTGCCTAAAAACCAAAGCAAGCACTTAAAAACAGTTGGCGCTGACAAAATCACCATTGGTCAGCTGCAGAAGGCTACCTTACTGGGATCTGCTCGCATAATCCATCGATATATCATGCAGTTCTAAACTCTTGGGAAAACTAGTGATTTGTGATATGAAACCCAGCATAGTTATCTTGTTTGCTGTGTACACTGTTGTTTTTTGTGTATAATAATAATAATAGAGAAGAAAATGCTTACACATGTTTTAAACTGCAGGAGCAAAAGAAGGGCATTTGTCTAACAATTAAAGAGAACAACAACAGGAGGGAATGAACTGTGTATTAAAGTAGTGTCAACAACACTATTACCTGGGAATAAAAACATTATTTCTGAGAAAGTGCCAAAATATAAATAGCATATTTTTTCTTTCTTTTTCTGTTGTCGAAGAGATAGTTCCTGTAATAATATTAAATCAGAAGTGATCTGTCTTTCTCACTGCAGCACCTGTTTTGATGGAATTGCTCTTGGTATGACTCAAGCTTTATCAAGCAACTTTTATGCTCATTTAAGCTTTTCTAATAGCATTTTGAGGTGCTTTTAGTGTTCTCTGGGCTTGGTGGTTTTCTTGCAGACATTTGCATTATCACTGCACTGAAGATCTTATCTAATTTGGTAATGAAATGTCTGCAAGAAAACCACCAAGCTCAGAGGTCACCAAAGACCCCACAGTTCAGCCCTGAGCTACAAATATTCTCTTCAATAGAATTGTTATTATTGATATTTTTGAGCCCAATATTTTGGATATTTAGGGGAAAATGATTATTTTATTTGTCTAATTAAAATAATAAAAACAAATGGAATCCATGACAATAAAGCCATCGCATGTCTGAAATCTTGCATGTTCTGTTAGAAGAAACAGAAATTAACCTTTTTATATCTTTGAGTCAGTATTGATTCCTGGTGACTGCCTAGACAAGTCCTGCAATTTTTTTTGACAAGGTTTCAGAAATAGCTTGCTATTGCTTAAAGTTGGCTTTATGGTCAAAGTAGAACTAGAACTCATAATCTCCCAATTTCTAGCCTTATCCATTACACCAAACTGGCACTCTAGAAATTCAAAATTCAGAAGCTTCTTGGATGAGAAGCAAAACATCTATATCCAAATTGAACAACCCTCTTTCAACAGAGGGGGAGCGATCTGGCATTATCTATCTCAAGTCTACAACACAGTCCTTTCAATAGTTCCAAGAAGGCTCCACACCCATTTGCACCACTCAGATAAGCCTCCAGGTGGCCTTAACAACTCTTTGAAAGAATGCAAAGACCAGGTGTCTACAAGGACTGTAAATTATTCCATTCCTCATCATCCAGTCATAGTCAAAGAAACTTCTTGGACAACAAGTGAAATAATTCAAAGAAAAACAAGGAAGTCCAGTTGCCTCTTGAAAAAGCACCTTTGAAACAACCATGACCTGGATGACTGAGAATTTCCAGAGAAATTAAAAAGATCCACCTATATTAGATCAATATATACAGTAAAGTACCACAAGTTTCTAGAACACAGTGGCAGATTTTTATTTATTAAGTATTGTTTTAGTTGTCAACTTAACTAGATGGTCTTTTCATTAGTTTTCTAAAGCCTGTGTCACACTGTTAGTACATTAAACACAAGCTTGAAGTACAAATGCCTTGCCTGCCAGTAAATTTTCTTTGTATGCTGATTAGCAAATTTGTATTTATGAATGCTCATTGATCAGATCCTGGACGCTCTTTTGTTTAATTTTCTGTATGTAAACACTGATTTTTGCATGTGTAATCCAAAGTGATACATTTAGTGTTTATTCCTGATGTAAATGATTAATTGCTGATTAGGTAACTGCTGATTTCACATCTCGACAAAAAATCAAGTGATTGGAGGAATTCAGTTCAGTTTTGAAAATATAACCAAATATTTGCTTTGAAATTGTTTTGAGTTCTATATTTGTATTTACTAAGATGGAGCCAGGATTTACTATATTTCCCTATATTTTGTGCTGATCTTTTACATTTGTAACATTTGGCTTCTTCCTGAATGCAAGCTAAACTAAAGAAATTGTCTGCAGTATTTTATTTATTTATCAGTTCAATTTATTAGTACTCTGTTCGTGCTATAATACTTTTTGCTTAGTTTCATACTGTGGAGCTGATGTAATTTAATCTCTCTCTCTTTCTGTGTGTGTGTGTCTGTGTGTGTGTGTCTGTGTGTGTGTGTCTGTGTGAGATCATTCTTTGAAGCTAAAGTTGGCCATTGATTGTTCAGAGATGGATTTTTCTATTAAGGGTGACTTGTGTCTTTCTCCCTATTAAAGTACCATTTTTTATTCACAGTATTTTTCAGTTGATGGATGAAGAGAGAAAAACATTTGTTTGGTTGTTAAATATATTGTCTTTATGTTTAATGGGGAGGACAGCCATGTCTTTTCCACTAAAATTAAAAAATTGAGAGTACACTCTGGGTCCCCAACAGTCTACTCTGGATATGAATGGCAATGTGTTTTCTTAGAGGCCCTGGGTGTCATCTTTTTCATATTCATTTATCTGAGGAAGTTGGTGATATTTCTTAGCATTTTGAGGCCCATAGCAACAAGGAAATAGAGGATAAAAATGATGGTATTGTGGAACTGCCCATCATTGACATATATTCAATTGGTTTTAAAAGTCCCTGATTTTAATGACTGTGACAAGGGTCATTTCTCTGAGTTATACAAACTAGGATATACTGAAAGTGTATAAAATGGAATCTGTCAAGTACAAGAGCAATGGTGGCACAGTGGTAAGAATGCAGTACTGCAGGCTACTTGTGCTGACTTCTGGCTGCCAGAAGTTTGGCAGTTCAAATCTCACTAGCTCAAGGTTGACTAAGCCTTCCATCCTTCTGAAGTCAATAAAATGAGGACTCAGATTGTTGGAGTTCATATGCTGACTCTGTAAACGCCTTAGAAAAACACTGTGAAGAGGTATATAAGTCTAAGTGCTATTGCTACATGCATAGTTGACCTCAGAAAGAAAAATTAACTAGCTTACACATTTTGGATTAAACTTTAGTTCTAACAAGGCCTTTAATTCACCACCACTGAAATATTAGCCAAGCTTATTCACAGGATAAAGGTACAGTGCTAAGTGCCTTAAAAGACACCAGAGAAGATCTATACTTTGGATGTTCAAATCCTACCACTGAAGTGAAGTCCTGTCACTTGCCTCAGCTCCTGCCTGCAGTTCAAAAGCATGTAAAGTAGATAAATAGGTACCACTTCAGTGGGAAGGTAATAGTGTTCGGTGTTTTATATGCTTTGTGCTGCAGCACGATGTCATGCTAGCCACATGACCATGAAAGTGTCTTCAGAAAGCACTGGCTAAATGGCTTAAAGAAAAAGAGATGAGTACTGCCCACTAAAATCAGCTATGACTAACCAGATAAAACCCACAGAGAATCCTTACTCAAAGTGTTCTGTTTCTTTCCATTATAGTGGAAATGTGCTACCAAACATTAAATAAATTTTGACCATTAAACATTGAGATCTGCTTCTTTATGAATAAAATAGGTAGAATTATATATATGTAGGACCACCCTTAGTAGGCCCTGCAAATCAAGACTATTTTTGACTATTTTGGTCAAACTATTGGAACTGACATCACCATATCATTTTGACTAGCTCATTTAAAACTGGAGCGCATCACTGAATAATTTAAATTGCTATAGTAACATACTTGGCTTTCTTAATGCATTCCATTCACACTTTGCTCGTGATTGAACTGGCTATTGGTTTGTATCCTTCAAAGGAGCTCATTTTCTGATGCATAAAATATGACAAACATAAAAAGACAATGTAAGCCTTGTGCAGGAGAAAAGGAAAGAGAGAGAGAGAGAAGTGTTCTTTTCTAAATGCTTCTGCTCTTCTGAAAAAAAAAGGTACATTCTTTGTTAAACACATTGTTAGAATAACAAATGCAGCCTTTAAAAGAAAGAATCCATTATAAAATGCTTTTCTGAGCAGCTGCATCTATTCTTTCTTGAGCACACAGATTTGGGTCATTGCCATTGTACATCTTCATCCTCATCCTCACCTCAAGGTGACTTCCTTCCCAATGGTTGTTCCCTGAAGATATATTCCTGATATTTCCCTATAGCTTTTTGCTGAGCTAGTCAATGTATGTAGTCTACCATCTATCACTTTGGCAACCTTAAAAAAAGCTGCGCATCACATGGGCCTGCAAGAATTAATCACTGCTTAACAGTATGTGCTCCATTTTTATGAAGTCATTTGGGTTATCTGCATGCAACTTTGTTAGGACAGAATGTAGGGAAGTAATGAACCATGGCCTAACACTACACTTGATCTAAATCATTAATATTTATGATTTTATTATTGTATTTTAATATTAATATGGAGAAGGATATGAATGTGTGTATCGGGGTGTTCATACACACTCTTGCAAAAATAGTTCTAATAAAAGCAATCTTGGGGGAAAGAAGCTGCCAAAATTTATTGCCAGAATTCATTGCAATAGGCAATGGGTCTTATAAATTACTGTGGGGGGGGGGGGGGGAGGGGGAGGTCAAATATAGGAAAGGTTTTTCAATAACTTCTGTGTCTCAGGTTTTATGAACTTTGGAAATTCAGCTATTTACAAGATCTAGTACTTTCAGCAAAATGATGGTTTGCAATGCTCCTTTGTATGTGAATGTAAAGGAAAAGCATATACCATTACATCTTAAATGAGATGTAATGTCCTTGAGACTGGGTTGTACATTTTAAGCATCTGTAGCAGATATAAATGTTTCTGCTCTTTGGGTTATTTTTTGTAGCTCAAAAAAAAAAATCAACTTTTTCTTTTAAAAAATCTGAGCCCACTTTTTCCAGTTTATTTTCAGAAAAATCAGGAAAGATATTTTAAAACTTAGGGGGGATTTTTATGGTTTTTAAACTCCAAAATTAACTTTATGTGATGTCAAAAACAGAGCATGATCATTAGAGGAAGAGGTTCCTGAGTCCAAGGAGGATGGGAAGGAGAGAAAACTCTGAGTAATTTCGACTTCATTTAAAAGAAATTGATTGAGTTGGTGAATTACATTGGCACCTTTCAAAATTTTGATCCTTTACTTTACTAGCAATAAAAAACCTTTCCAGAAATCTAAGCATTCTGGTTTCTTGAACTGCCTGCTCAAATAACTTGACATTAATCTTTAAAGCCTTATCAGGGACATGTCTTGGAATTATGTTGCTTCAATCAAAAAGTTTAGGAAGTCTTCATAATTAATTGATGGATGAATTAGCATGAAAAGGCTCACTAAAGGCTTTGGAAGAATTCCACATTGTGTGGTGATTCATGGTAGCCTGAAGGGTTGAAACACAGAGGAAAAAAAGGAGGCTACCTGACCTCTTCCCAGTAGTATTCTTGGAGGCCAATGGTCTGAAGCCCAAAACACACATAACAGTTTAAGTGAGCTTGACAGAGGTGGTATTCAGCTGGTTCTGACCAGTTCTGGAGAACTGGTAGCAGAAATTTTGAGTAGTTTGGAGAACAGGCAAATAGCACCTCTGACTGGAGATATCCTTCCCCTGCCACGCCCACCAAGCCACACCTACAGAACCAATAGTAAAAAAAAATTGAATCCCACCACTGGAGTTTGACTTGGTAAACTTCCTTGGGTTGAATCAGCTGAAAAGTGTCACACCTGTGGAAATGCAGGATGCATCATAAACAAATACCCAAATCACTCCAAACCCTCAACTTCAAGAAAAGATTCCTCCCTGTTCAGCAGGGGATCATCAGACAAAGAAGAGGCACTTGTGCACATTATTTTTGTCATGTCATACATGGAAATTCACTAGAGAAAGCAATTATGTTTAAGAGTTAGAAGTAAAAGGAAAACAGGCTGTCAAAGAACATGGTGGCTGGATACCATCAAAACTAACACCATCCAGAGCATAGAAAATAGTGTGCATCTAGTGAAAGATGTGGAGAAACCTGGCCCATTGGAATCATCACGTGTCAGACACAACTGAATGGATAATATCATCATCATTGGAAAAGCCTTTGCAGGAAGAAAGGGTCAATGGCAGACTACTAAATCAGTCCAATTCTTTTAGCTGAACAATGAGCTGGGGATTGTAACTATATTTGACTGCTTCCTTGCATATCCCAATTGTCTTGGGTATAGACTAGCTACAAAGCACATAATTCTGACAGTCCCTAAAAGCAAGGAACAATTTTGTTTTCATCTCAATAGTATCAACAACACTTATTGCAGACATCCTTTCTGCACCACTACCTTGAATCTCTTTCCTTGCTAGAAAGACATGAAGATTTGGTGCTGTTTAGGGATGAAGAAGAAGCTGCAAACTTTTCTTTGCATTGTGGCCACTACTAAATAGCTAATGGAACCTCAGATCCCAGCTAAACAGCAATAGTTCATTTCTACTCAAGAGTCAGCAGTTTTTTAAAAAGTTTCTAAATGTCAATTGTAAAAAAGGAATTACTTTTTCATCTGCCAATCTGCATCATTTTTAGAACAAAGAAAGATATATTTTTTCTTTAAGGTCTGTTGAATTTGTACCTACTAGAGATCACTATCCACTGCCTCTTATTTTGGATCTGTTTAGCATCTTTATAAGGCAAGATTTTCATTAAATTGAATTTGAGAAGAGAATTTAATTCAGATGAAGTAGAGCCATGAATATTTAACAGCTTTTGACACTCGTTATGGCAAGTTTGACTATACAATAATGCCTTTGATCTAGTTAATTACTCTGCAGTCATTTCCAGATTTGTGAACAAGATAATTTCAGATATTCTGGGCAATATATTGTAGTTTACCTAGATGATATCTCATTTTTTTCAGAAGTTATTTCTTTGCATTTTACTCAGATTAGATGTGTGTTAAAGTACCTATACAAAAATTCTATGCTAATTAGGAAGTCTGTGGTCTGGTATTTTTGCCTTGAAACTTATGAATTATTGAATGTCTAGAGAAGGGAGGCAGATGGAGTCAACAATGGAGTCTATTTTCATATGGCAGCCACCTAGAAATGTTAAAGATGTCTAACTTTTGGAGGGGAGAGCAGGATTGCAAACTTACAGTTCATTCCTGGTTTTACTGAGTGCACAAGACCACTGACTCAGCTCCTGAGGAAAAGGACTTAATTTAACTGATCTATTCTAAACAAGTAGCTTTTCAGGCTTAATTTTCTTTTGCTGCAAGTCTCTGGTCTGCCATCCAGATCTTAGTCACATTTATTTTATAAATTGATACCTCAAACTCTGTTTTGAACTCTATTCTTCAGGCTTCGAGAATAGAGAGAAGACCTATATTGCCCGGCACATTTTATTCTAGATTCCTTTGCAGCTGACCAGAAATATAGAGCTGTGAGCAACAATGAAGATATTTCTTAAGCGGAAAAGCCCGTTCAGTGCAAGTGTAGTAAGATCACAAGAATTTGGAACACTCATAGAAGACTTGGGTCATCATTTTTTGATCAGTTTTTCTATTTCACTTCTATTTTACTATGTTACTATCTCACAAAAATTAATTGCCAGGTGCTCCATGATGCAAATCTGTAATTTTTTTTGTCTGTTTCCTCATTCCTGATTCCTGATTGTACCCGATGACTATCATTAAGTGTTGTACATTATGGTTCTTGATTCTTAACGAATGTTCCTTCTTTATGTATACTGAGAGTATTTACACCTAGACAAATTCCTTGTGTGTCCAATCACACTTGGCCAATAAAGTATTCTATTCTATTCTTCCACAATCTTGAACCCTTCTTCAAAGAATGAAAGAAATGAAAAGAAGAGATGTTAGGTATGTGAAAGCAGGAATTGGATCTGTTGAATTAGATTTGCTTGCAATTGAATCCATTGGCCAAATGATTGGATGAATAATCTCTGCTGAGTTCCATAGATTGATTCTTCTCCTTTTTCTATGGCTGCAGAATTTTTTTTCATTATCATAATGTACATGCTTTCTTCATCTCCAAGAAGAGGTTCTGCAACTTTGCCTCTATAAGATTGCAAAGGATGTGGGAGTTTTTAAAATATTGTAATTTTTACTCAGGCATTCCTGGTAGACAAAAAGAGGATATCAAAAACAGAATTGGTCTGAGGGATTTGGTTTCCTCGTGTCATATCTGTCATCAAACCAAGGCTATCCATGTTTATTTATTTTTTATTATTTCGTATGGCATAGCAAAAATGCAGCATAGTGCATAAAATTCATCGAAACAAGATATAAAATGTGTATTGAAATGTGAAACACCAAAGCAGTGAATTATTTTACAAACACATAATATGAGGTATGAATAAAATTATGAATAAAATTAAAATATGTATGAGCATTTTCTGGAATGACTAAACCTATGGCCGGATATCTAGATCATTTAGCCATTAGACAATACTGCCCTCAAGTTGATGTATTTCATTCAGGGATCTAGGGAATCTTCTGAGGGGGCATTATGTCACAGTATGATGTGAAGTTTGTGGGACATTCCCACAGTCACAATTAGGATTATCAAGTAACCCCCATTTATATTTCCAACATTGGCACTTGCCATGGTTAATTCGGTTCTAGTTAAGCCTTGTCCAGATTTCCCTTAGAAAAATAAAAGTTGTATATGGTGCAAGGTAGATTAGGCTCCTTGTGGTGTATCCTGGGAAATTTATTTATTTATTTTTATTTATTTAAATACTTATATACCGCCCTTCTCCCGAAGGACTCAGGGCGGTGCACAGCCGATCATAACCCCAATACACTATACAAAAATTAAAACGAATTAAATAATTTAGGCTGTTTAAATTTAAAAAGTTTACTCCTCCCCCGTAAAATAGTTAAAACCCCAAATATTCAAAACCAATTAAAAATGAGAGACAAAATTAAAATCTTGTGCCAGCCTAGGCCAGCCTGCTCAAAGAGCCAAGTTTTTAATGCCCGTCTGAAGACTCTCAGGTCCGTGTTGGTGCGTATCTCTGGCGGCAGACTATTCCAGAGGGCGGGGGCCCCCACAGAGAAGGCCCTACTCCTGGGGGCCGCCAGACGACACATAGAAGCCGACGGCACCCAGAGAAGGCCCTCCCTGTGGGAATGCACAGGTCTGTTGGAGATCACCGGCAGAATGCGGTCCTGCCGATAACCTGGCCCAATGCCATGGATCACTTTAAAGGTCAGAACCAGAACCTTAAAGCGAACCCGGAAAGCCACCAGCAACCAATGCAGCTCGCGCAGGAGAGGCGTCACATGGGAGCTTCGCAACGCCCCCATAATCACCCGTGCGGCCGCATTTTGCACCAGTTGGAGTCTCCGGGTACTCCCCGCAGGGAGCCCCATGTAGAGAGCGTTACAGTAATCCAGGCGAGAGGAGACAAGGGCATGAGTGACCGTGCGTAAGGCGTCTCGATCTAGAAAAGGCCGCAACTGGTAGATCAGGCGAACCCGATAAAAAGCCCCTCTGGAGACGGCCGCAATATGGTCTTCTAAAGACAGCCGTGCATCCAGGAGGACACCCAAATTGCGAGCCCTCCCTGTGGAGGGTAGAATCTCTCCCCCAATAGCCAGCGATGGAGTCAGCTGACTATATCAGGCTGCCGGATGGAGTCAGCTGACTATATCGGGCCGCCGGAAACCACAGCCACTCGGTCTTGGACGAGTTGAGCCGGAGCCTGTTCCTGCCCATCCAATTCCACACGGCCTCCAGGCACCGGGACATAGCCTCCACAGCATCGTTGGGGTGGCCCGGGGTAGAGAGGTAAAGCTGGTTATCATCTGCATACAGATGACACCGCACCCCAAAACCATGGATGATCTCACCCAGCGGCTTCACATAAACGTTGAACAGGAGAGGGTGTCTTTGTCACTGCTAAATAGTCTATAATGCTCACAAGGATTTCCCAGCAAGAAGCAGCAGCATGAATACTGCTGTCCATGCTAAGCCTGATAATTCTGTTCTGCTTGAGATACAGTTTTTTTTTTATTAGTGATCTCTAAGACATACATGTTTTTTTACTTTTCTCACTGTAGTGGTTTTGTTTATCAAGATGGCTCTTTTTGTAAAGGACAACCTTCTATTATGGAAACTGGGCATAGGTTTCTTGGCCCCCTTTTCAGATATGATTGCATCTTCTTGGTTTTGGAAAGCCTTTTTGCAGTTACTAGAACTTCATATTCATCTGTTATCATCTTATGTGGGGAACCATGGAGATAACCTTGGAAAAATTATTCAGAAGCTGTTAAGACAACAACAGGTGTGGAAGCATGTGTTAAGTCAAGGGAGGTTAGGAAAATATTAGATTGACTCCTCCCAGACCCTGTAGGGCATAAGAAGAAGAGAAAGCAAAACACATACAGACTTGCAAGAGTCTATACTTTAGTCTGTCTAAATAAATCATAATTCTAGTCCTCCTATGGAATCATTTTTGAGAAAACTGATATCTCATCACCAGGAGTCAAATGAGTAGACAAAAACGTCATGTTGGAACAATACTTGTCTTTGCTATGTATGGATTCATTTTTTTTTACTACCAGTTCTATGGGCGTGGCTTGGTGGGCAGGACTTGGTGGGTGTAACAAGGGAAGGATATTGTAAAATCTCCATTCTCTTCCCACTCCTGAGGGAAGGTTACTGCAAATCCTATTCCCTCCCCACCCCACTAACCTGCTTTCCAGCTTTGTTCTCCTGTACAGGGAAACAAAGAAGACCCAGCCAATCATCTGGGACTTGGGAGGCAGAGAATAGATGGGAGTGGGGTCAGTTAGAGGTGATATTTGCCGGTTCTCTGAACTACTCAAAATTTCTGCTACCAGTTCTCTGAACTACTCAAAATTCCCACTATTGGTTGGCCTAATTGGTTGTCATTTGAAGAATTTGCTGATAACAACTCTGTATTCTTCTATTGGCATATTTCCTTCCAAGAAGCTTATGGCTATAACCCATGCTGTTGATCCTGTCTCTGCAGTTTGTCCAACCATTATCTTTTTTTCCCCAACAGAGGTAGGTGGCACAGCATTTCTTAAAGGAGCACCTGGATTTGGCCTAGGTTGCATATAAATAGGCAGCAGATGTATATAGCTAAAAATGCACCAGGATTTCTATGGGGGATTTGGTGTGACTTTTCCCTATGTTTTTACCTTAGTCTCATCCATCAAAGAAACAGCACCCAAATTTTATTGGCCACTTCCCTGTAACCATTCAGATTAACCCAGCAGATTTTCACTTGCAACTACCCAATACTATGAAAATACACCTGACAATTCTCTGCTCAGTCCTTGGTCTTTGCATTCTTCAGCTCGTCCCATCCACCCACCCATTCTGTTAGTCAGGAAAGGGTACTATGAGGTGGAACATGATTTGTTTTGTACTCAGCTTTTACTAGCTATATGTCCATATCGTCTCAATGCAGGAAGTATTGACTTTAATGTCTTAATTCATTCCATTTAAATCTTCATATTCTCAGGTTTCTTCTTCCTGAATCTGTTGCCTAGCTTGAATCTAATGAAGTCCTCACCCACTGACAGTGCACTTGATAATGTTCTGTAACTTCTTAAAATATTGTTAGAAGTAAAGTTCCCTTACTCTATTATATGTGCATCAAAGCTCATGAACACATTCAACTGTCCACTTGAATTAAAAGTCTTTTAGCTCTAATTTATCAAATTATTCCACAAAGCAAGACTAAATATATGTTCCCTACCTATCTGGAAAGCAAGAGTTCTCAAATAAACAGAAGTTCTTTCCCATCATCCCTTAATTGTCACTTGCTGTAGATGTCAAATTAACGGAGAAGCAGAATCTAATTTCCTTGTTTGATTCACCATGAAATTAAACTGAACTGACAATTTTTATTTTCACCTGGCAACTTTGCCCCACACTATTTAAGTCTAGTTAATCAAGTACGGTTATCTATTGCATACACTCATCTTTCCTTACCACACCTCTGATTTGCAGTATCCCACATCCCGATCTCTTTCCAACAGCCTGGCCTTGGATTAGATTTGCAGTTTTGTAAGGTGTAAAGGAATGCAAGGATGTAGTTAGCAGAACTGCCAGAAGAAATATCATGTCACAGAATTATTGCTGAGAGATGAAAGTGAAGCTGATGAGGCGAAAGGAGAAATAAAGAGACTTGTATAACTCCCCCCCCCCAAAAAAAAACCCCAACTAATAATTTTCTTATCTGTTATAACCTGTGAGAGGTGGGTTTTCATCTTAATTTATTATGGAAGGCCCTGACCAAGCCAGTTTTTGAGGGCTTTTATAGATTAGTCCTTTCTACCTGCTGTTTGCCATTCCCACATGCTGATAGTGCAATATGCTCCATAATTGGCCTCTACATATAATCACAATAGTGTACTGGACTAACACAAAGCTGAATTTAAAAGGATTTGCCAGTTAAAACAGAATAAAACCAGAACAGAAGCACTCAGTCAATGTGTATGAAGGTTAGAAATTCCAGGAGCTGCAGATCAATATATTTGATAGATGCCAGATTGGAGAATCCAGGTGCGTTGTATTGTTTGTCAGATACTGATTTGATTGTTAGATAGCACACTGGATAAAGATAAAGAAAAAAATAACTTACTAAAGAACTTCATTAATTTTAATTATCCAAAGTATCAAAAATATTCAGAATTGTTTTGTCTGCTTTCCCAACTTCTTTTAAAATTGTCAACTTTAGACTTAGTTCTTAGAGCAGTAAATTACAGCAATGAGCAAATTACATCTTTTTCTTCCAAGCAGCATGAACTTGTATACCATCTGCTGTTCAGTCAGGTAAGATCCTAGTAAGATAATTATGGGCATCACGTTTTACAATATTCTATGTGAACATATGTTTTATATTTATTTTCATTGTATGCAGGAATATATCTTAGATATCATTTAGATGCCTTTACTCTAAAACTTATTTCTTCAGTAAGTATAATTGAAACATGAATGTTCAATATAGACTCCTTGGAATAATTCCATTGAGTAAAATCTATTCTGTATTCTGTTCAGAATGAATTGCTGTGCAAATAATACATTATATTTTCTGTTATATATTTCTCAATACCTAAATAATTGTAAAGAGCTGAGCTTGACTAATCTTTATTATTCAGGTGTCATGTCAGACAATAAGCAGTTGAGATATAGAACCTTAGAAATTAGCAAAGACCACCTTCATTTATGAGTGAATTCATTAATTAGAATTAAAATTAGAATTCTTTTATTGGCCAAGTGTGATTGGACATACAAGGAATTTGTCTTGGTGCAAATGCTCTCAGTATTACATAAAAGATACATTCATCAAAAGTCAAGAATCATAAGGTACAATACTTAATAATAGTCATAGGGTACAATAAGCAATCAAATCATACTAGGAAACAGTCAATATAAATCGTAAGGATGCAAGCAACACAGTCGTACAATCATACAGTCACAAGTGGGAGGGAATGGGTGATAAGGAGTAATGAGAAGATTAATAGTAATAGTAGTGCAGACTTTGTAAATAGTTGGACAGTGTTGAGGGAATTATTTGTTTAGCAGAGTGATGGTGTTCGGAGAAAAACTGTTCTTGTGTCTAGTTGTTCTGGGTGCAGTGCTCTATAGCAGCAGTCACCAACAGGTGGGCCGCGGCCCACTGGTGGGCCGTGAGAAAATTTTGGTGGGCCACAGAGAAATCTCACCCGCAGAGCACCCCCTTCCCAAAGCAAGTAATCCAGGCTGCAAAGAAACACAAGGCTGCTCAGCCCACATGGCCCGCGGGAACTCTCCCCGCCCATTCACTCCTTACCCGACAAACTTGCCTGCTAAATTGCTATTTTTCCTTTTTCCGACCATCATCTGTTCTGCTGCACTGGGAGATTTAGATTAGCTAGGAAGCAAGAAATGGTTGGATTTCTTGCTTTCTAGCTAAGCACAGCCGAACCTCCCTTAGGACTGAACGTTTGTTTGCAGGCAAATTAAGTGCAGACTCACGGCAAGCAAATTTGAGAGACTGAGCTAGCCGATGGTAGGTAGATAGATCACTGAATGATTCTGTGAGCAACTCAATCTGCCTGCTTTGCCTGATTTTGGATAAAAGTTGCTTTTTAAAATAAAAAAATCAATATTTACATACATGGTGTGTTGTGAATTAATTTTATCAGTTTGCTTGCTAGCAAATTTTATGTGACAGACTGAGCTAGCCAATGGCAGATAGATAAATTTCTGAATGAATCTGTGATTCTGTGAGCAACTCAATCTGCCTGCTGCTTTGCCTGATTTTAGGTAAAAATAGCTCTTTTTTATAAAAAAATCAATATTTATATAAATATTTATAATATTTACATACAAGCTATGCCCAGCCAGTCACATGACCACCAAGCCACACCCACAAATTAGGACACACCCATAGAACCAGTTAGTGGTCCCTGGGATCTAAAATTATGAGTTTGGTGGTCCCTGAGGTCCAAAAGGTTGGCGACTCCTGCTCTATGGTGTCATTTTGAGGGAAGGAGTTGAAACAGTTTATATCTAGGATGTGAGGGGTCTGTAAATATTTTCCCAGCCCTCTTTTTGACTTTTTGACTGTGCAGTATAAGATAAGTATGAGGGGTTACCTGTCTCATAAAAACCAGAATTGCAACATCCTTTCCACAAGAGTTGCCACATCATTAATGATGCTTTGAAATACTCCTGTTTGTGTTTCACCTTTAGTGAGTTTTCTTACAAACATTCCAGCAATATCAGGTGAACATTAATTATTTTGTTTCTCCATGTAAACTGTAGTCTACGTTTCTTTGAAATTCTTAACAAGAAGCTTGCCTTAGGCATTAACAGGTTGGTAAAGACCTACAGCTGCCAGTCTGAAAATGTGTTGGGACTTTTTGAGCTGTTGGCCAGGATTTTTGATAAATGTTGTGCCAATAGTTGGGAAAGGTATGGTTGAAAGGTAATTAGTTACTGATCTGGGCAATCATTTGTTGAGTAGAACCATCAAAGGTGTTTGATTGCTCTATGTAACAGTGTTCTAAAAAGACTAATTACCATCATCCATAAAAAAGAAAATTAGGGCGCTTAAAAAGAAAGAAAAGAAAAATTAGAATAGGTTAATCTCCATCATTTTAAACTTAATTAAGTTTATGTGAGATCTATATTAAAGATTACCCTTTATTACCATGAACCAAAACTCACAACTTTAAATTAATCCTTAGTATAATCAAAAGTAAGATACGCAGGATAAATGCTGTCTAGGAAATGTAATTTTTAAACAAATAATAAAAGAATTGCCTTCCTTCTCAGTGACTAGAACAGGATTCTATCATCTGAAGCCCCAAGGCCACATTTTACCACCAGTTCTTGAATTAGCATACAGAGTCCCTTCAAAGTTGCCAATAAATTGTAATGCGAGGTATGACTGAAAGGGAAATATGGATGGAATAGGTTTTCATATTAAATGTCATTAATGTAATTTAAATCAAAGTTTATCCTACTCACATATATTTTTGGAAGTTCAGAAACACACACACACACACACCCTTGATTAAATTGTGGGTGAGATTGAACTGGTTGCTAAATATTGCATAATTAAAAAAGCTGAAACAGTAAGATATGGAAGGGGGAAATCATCAAATTCATTGTCATTGAATTCAAATAAATTGATCCAGGTTGAAGCAAGCTTGTCTATATTTATTTATTATTTATTTTATTTAATCAAACTTTTATACCGCTCCCTCTCCCAAAAAGGGACTCGGGGCGGTGTACAGCCTACTAAAAAACATACAATAAATATACAATAAATCCGATTAAAAATAGATTAAATAATTTGATCCGGCTGTCTATTCAAAATTCAATTAAAAATTAAAAGCTAATAAAACCCCAATTAAAATTAGTTAAAACCACAAACACAGTTACTGGGCCAGGCCGGCCTGTTTAAAAAATAGGGTTTTCACTGCGCGCCGGAAGGTCAGAATATCCGTCATAGCCCGTATCTCCGGGGGGAGATCATTCCATAGGGAGGGAGCTCCCACAGAGAAAGCCCGAACTCTCGGGGCCGTCAGCCGACAGCGGCCAGGCGGCGGGACCCCAAGTAGGGCAACCCTGTGGGAGCGTACTGGGCGGCGGGAGGTTGACGATGGCAGTAGGCGGTCCCGTAAGTACCCAGGTCCCGAGCCATGGAGCGCTTTAAATACCATCAATACCACCTTGAATCGAATCCGGTAGGCCACAGGAAGCCAGTGCAGCCTGCGGAGAAGCGGTGTAACGTGGGAGCTCCGAGGGGCACCCACAATCACCCGCGCGGCTGCATGCTGGACCAACTGTAACCTCCGGAGACTCTTCAAGGGGAGCCCCATGTAAAGAGCATTGCAATAATCCTGGCGGGAAATAACGAGGGCGGACGTGACTGTGCGAAGTGCGCCCAGATCCAGAAAGGGCCAAAACTGGTAAATCAGACGTATCTGATAAAAAGCCCCCCTGGTGACGGCTGCAATATGCTCTTCTAAAGACAGCCGTACATCCAGGAGGACGCCCAGATTGCGCGCCCTTTCCATGGGGGTCAAAACCTCTCCCCCCACGGCCAGCGAAGGAACCAGCTGGCTGTATCTGGGCGCAGGAAACCACAGCCACTCGGTTTTGGCCGGGTTGAGATGGAGCCTGTTACGACCCATCCAACTCCGCACGGCCTCCAGGCACCGGGACATCACTTCGACAGCTTCGTTGGGGTGGCCCGGGGTGGAGATGTACAGCTGCGTATCATCAGCGTACTGATGGAACTTCACCCCGAAGCCACGGATGATCTCGCCCAGCGGCTTCACATAAATGTTGAACAGCAGGGGCGAGAGCACCGACCCCTGAGGCACCCCACACAGTAGGGGCCTCGGGACCGACCTCTGCCCCCCTGTCAACACAGATTGTGAACGGTCGGAGAGGAAGGAGGTGAACCACCGCAACACGGTGCCCCCCACTCCTAACCCCTCCAACCGCCGCAATAAGATACTGTGGTCGACAGTATCAAAAGCCGCTGAGAGATCTAATAGGACCAGGACAGAGGAACAACCCCTGTCCCGAGCCCTCCAGAAATCATCAACCAATGCGACCAAAGCCGTCTCCGTGCTGTGCCCGGGCCTGAAACCCGATTGGAGGGGGTCAAGATAACTCGCTTCATCCAGGTACTGCGGGAGCTGACGTGCCACCACACTCTCAACAACCTTCGCAACAAAACGAAGGTTGGAGACAGGACGATAATTAGATAACAATGCTGGGTCCAGGGATGGTTTCTTGAGGAGGGGCCGCACCACCGCCTCTTTCAAGGCAGCAGGCAGCAGCCCCTCTCTCAAGGAAGCGTTTATAATACCCTGGAACCAGCCTCGTGTCACCTCCCGAGTGGCCAAAACCAGCCAGGAGGGACACGGGTCCAACAAACAGGTGGTGGCATTAAGCCCCCCCAGTATCCTGTCCACGTCCTCCAAAGTAACAGGGTCGAACCCAACCCAATTAACCCCACCGATATCCACCCCCATCCCCCCCGCCCGGAGATGGCCAATTGGAGTCCAGTTCGCTCCGGATCTGAGCGATTTTGTCCTGCAGAAACCTAGAAAACTCCTCAGCCCGTCCCTGCAAGGGGTCCTCCCACGCTCCCACCTCCAGGAGGGAGCGGGTCACCCTAAACAGGGCGGCTGGGCGGTTTTCCGCGGACGCAATAAGGGTGGAGAGGTAAGACCTCCTCGCCATCCTTATCGCCACTAAATACGTCTTAATATAAGAACGTAGTAGTGTTCGGTCAGACCCAGAGCGGCTAGCCCTCCAACTGCTCTCTAGGCGTCTTTTCCGGCGCTTCATCTCCCTTAGCTCCTCAGAGAACCATGGAGCCACATGGGATCGGCACCAGATAAGAGGCCGCAAGGGCACGACTCGGTCAAGGGCCCCAGCAGCCACCCTATCCCAGGTGGCGACCAAGCCCTCAACCGAGTCGTGTGTGTGAGCTTCGGGAAATGGCCCAAGCTCCATCAGGAACCTATCAGGGTCCATCAGGCGCCTGGGGCGGTACCATTTTAATGGCCCCGCCTCCCTGCGGTCAGGGGGCGCGGAACGGAAGTCGAGCTTCAGGAGCGAGTGATCCGTCCATGACAGGGGTTCCACAACTATATCCCCCATACCCAGATCACTCTGCCACTGATCAGAGACAAAAACCAGATCCAAGGTGTGACCTCCCACGTGGGTAGGGTCCCGAATTAACTGGGTCAGGCCCATGGCCGTCATGGAAGCCATGAACTCTTGGGCAATCCCCGAGGTACCGCCGGCAGATGGCAGGTTGAAATCCCCCATGACCATAAGCCTGGGGGTCCCAACCGCCACGTCAGCTATAACCTCGAGGAGCTCAAGCAGGGCCGCTGCCGCATAGCAGGGAGCCAGGTATATGACCAGCAAGCCCACCTGAACCTTGGAACCGAACTTCACGAAAAGGAGCTCACACCCGGTCGTCTGAGATACAGTGGCTTCCCTCGGACACAGATCCTCCTTAATAACTACCGCAACCCCCCCTCCCCTCCCCTGGGCCCTCGGCCGATGAAAGACCCGAAACCCGGCTGGGCACATCTCCACCAGAGGGACTCCCCCCTCCTGGCCCAGCCAGGTCTCGGTAACTCCCACCAGGTCCGCACCCCCCTCACAAATCAAATCATGAATGAGGGGGGCTTTATTAACAACGGACCTGGCGTTACATAACATCAGCCGAAGGCCCAGGGCCCGATTGCTCAAACCCCCTGGGGAACGGGAAATGACAAGGGGGTCGGAGCGCGCCACAGCAAACAAACAGCGAGGGCGCGCTCCCAGCACAGAATATGGCCCCCTACAACCGCCAAATCTGCCCCTCCCGCTCACTGTATCAATAGATTTAATTCCACCCTCCCCGATGACCCCCCCCATCCTCAATACAGTCCTGTCCGGATTCCGATTCTCCCGGCCACGCCCAACCCCCGGCCTGGTCCCAGCCTCCGGCGAGTTGTCCCCAACTCCCGCCCGGACCTACCCAACCCCCTTAAAAACCTGACTAAAAATTTAGTGAGATACCCCTCCCTCCTACGTTTCTTAACACCCCACCATCTCTCCGGATCCCATAATCCGTCCTTGAGATGGGCCCTCGAGAGAGAAGAGGGCCATTCCCGAGACAGGGGGACACGTCTCAGGGCCCATAGGTCTCTCATGGAGTAAGACAGCGTCCCGGGCAGGATCTTCTCTTTTCGCTGATCAGTCCCAAGTCCAGGCCGCCCCTGTCGCCTCCAAACAGATGAAAATCGTGGGGGCAGTCCTCCGTCCTCAACTCCAGCCACAGGGGCAGCTCTCCGGCCCCGGCTCCGATAGCAGCAACAGTCCACCAGCCGCCCCGGCTCCAACTGTGGCGGCCATGTTCCGACCTCAATCCCAGCCACCCGGACCGCGGAGATGACTCTAACTCCGGCTGGGGCCCTTGCAATGGCCCCAGCCCTAGCTCCAGCAGCAGTCCTCCAGCCGCCGCAGCGACAGTCCTCCAGCCGCCCCGGCAGCTGTCCCTCAGCTCTGGCTCCAGCCGCCCAAAGCGCAGCGGCAGTTCCGATTTTGGCTGGGGCCCTTGCAACGGCCCCAGTCCCAACAATCTTGCAACGTCGTAAGCTGCCGGGCACGATCCTCCAGCGCCCTCTTCTAACGTCACGGGCCGCCGGCCGCTGGGCGGAGCAGCAAACCCACCGCGCCTCAGCATCGGGGGCTGCCCATCCCCCCACGGGTCCCCTCGCCACCCCTGCCACAGGTAGGGGGGACCCAAGGGGGGGGGGAACTCCACAACCCATCCGGATCGCTGAACACCAAGCCGCCAGGTGCCGAGCACGACCCTCCAGCGCACGATCCTCCAGCGCCGCTTCCTCGCGGCCCAAACCGACAGCCGCTGGGCGCAGCGCCGGACCTACCATGCCATGGCCCGGACTCTGCCCACCCCCCCACGGGTCCCCTCACCACCCCTGCCACAGGTGGGGAGGGCCCGGGGGGGGAAAACTTAACGGGCCGCCGAACGCCGGGCCGTCGGGCGCCAGGCCCGAGCTGCCGAAGCTGCCAAAAGCCAAGCCGACGGGCGCCGAGCATAGGCCGCCAAACACCGAGCCGCCGAACGCCGAACCGCCAGGCGCTGAACACAGTCTTCCAGCATCACGCCACAACCTTGGGGGCTGCCCACCCCCCCACGGGTCCCCTCGCCACCCCTGCCACAGGTGAGGAGGACCCGGGGGGGGGGGGAACTCATCGCCCCATTCGGATGTCGCGGAGGAACTCTTCCAGCCGACCTCCGGTCGCCATCTTAACTCTCTCTCTCCTCATTAAGGTTGAAGACCTTATGTTTTCTTTCAGGTTGTCTTACCTCACCAACAGATCAATCAGCATATTGTAAGTCAGGAATGATCAATCTTTGTAGACTAGCACAGATTCCAATGTAGAATGAGGTGAGTTCTATAGATGAAATCAAGGTGCAAAAAACTCAGGCACGCTTATAAATTTGTCCTTCTGTCTCTTGCACACCTTCAGGATAGCTGGGAGAGGAATTAAGACTGCCTTGCTGTTCCTCACTCCTCAAATTCTTGGCATGATTATTATTTTGGGGAATTCAACACACAATGTTTTTATCAAGGATCTCTAGGAAAGGGGATTTAAATCTTATCCTCTCTCCATCACCTTGAACAATATCATTTGATCCATATCCAGATTCACAATTCTCTTCCACTTCAGTTGATGGCTGACTCATTGAGCCAATGGGAAAATGAGTTGCAGATCTTGGACTGAGTCAAATGACCAACAGAACAAGCCATGCATTAATCTGTAGGTTCAGGGGATCATCATATATGTACTACTACATATAGAGTGTAGGTGAACCAGCCATGCCAGAGTGCAATGATACTTGCAGAGTAGACTCTACAAATGAGAGAATTACTGAAGAATTAAACACCTTTATAGAAGTGGCAAAAAAAAAAAATCCTTTCTTTTGTTCTACTAGATTGCTGAGCAGGTACAAAAAAATAAAATTTGAGCTTCTCAAACAGACAGTGAACAATGCCTCATGCTGTGCTTCTAGTTAATGAGTGCTAACATAAAAGCATTATTACAACCAGCTATGTGAGTCTGCGCTGATGATTCTATAGCCATCTGACTCAACAATTAAATTACCCAAACGTTCCAAAACACCATTTAACTCTCCATTATTATAGAATGTGTCTGTCTGATAATGACTGCAGAATTCAGAAAGCTGGGACTAATCTAGGATTTTTTCCCATGGAGTTGTGATGACTTCCTAGATTCAAAATAACCTAAGCTAGGACACAAATCCTGTATTTTATGTATGCAATTATAGAACTGAGTTTTATATTTAAACTTATAAATAAAATTTAGTTTATGAAATTTAAGATATTATAATATTCAGGTGTGGGCAACCAAAGCTAATAGGCTGCATGTCTTCCACTCCATGGCACAGTGGCTATATTTAGCTGGTGTTTCCTCAACTTTTTGCACAAATTAAGAGTATTAATGATTGTTCCCATTCCTTCCCTTAAACTCATCCATAAAGGCCCCAATGTTGCTTTTAAATGCTTGGTTTCAGGAGATTTTGGAGGGAGTGGGCTTAAGCAGTGGTGGGATTAAAAAAATGTAACTACTGGTGCTAGGTATGGCTTAGTGGGCATGGCAGGGAAAGATACTGCAAAATCTCCATTCTCATCCTATTCCCTCCCCACCCCTCTAACCTGCTTTCCAGCTCCATTCTCCTGTGCAGGGCAACAAAAGAAGACCCAGCTGATCAGCTGGGACTTGGGAGGCAGAGAATAGATGAGGGTGAAGCCAGTCAGAGGTGGTATTTGCCGGTTTTCCAAACTACTCAAAATTTCTGCTACCGGTTCTCCAGAACTGGTCAGAACTGCTGAATACCACCTCTGGGGTTAAGGTATATAGAAGGAAATAAAACTGATTTGAAGACAGCAAAGTCACATTTTGGACAGAGAGGACTGCTGGTTTGAAAGAAGAGGCAAAGAGAATTTTCCACATACATTTCCACATACATTTCAGCAAAATGTTAGGGAATCCAAATGCCAATTGCCATCTGAGACAACATAGAATAATAGAGTTAGAAGAGTCCTTGGAGGCCTTCTAGTCCAATCCCCTGCTTGAGCAAGAGATCCTATACTAGTTCAGATAAATGGTTGTCCAGTGTCATGCCCTTGGTAGAGTCAGATTCTGAGGGAGAGGAAGAACAGCTAACAGGGAGTGGAGGTGTGACTCTGGAGGTTGGGGAGGAGGCTAGAGGCTGGCTGGGCAGTCAGAGGAAGAACCAGACCCATCCCTCTGCATCCTAGGACAAACAGGGAGGGTCAGAGAAGGCAACAACTTGGCTTACGAAAGAGGAGGCAACCATGATCTTCCTCATTGGTTGCAGCTGGGGAGATGAGTATACAAGAAAGATAGCTAAAACACATGTTGCCAGAAGCAAGGCGTATATTATTTTGGTCTGAAGTTATCTTGGTTGGCGTCCTTCCAACAAACTGTGCCTTGTTATTGCCTTGAATTTGGTAAATACTTCTCCTGTTCCATTGTGGAAATTTCATCATTGTAGTTTGTTTGGTTTTTTTATTTCAGCTCTATCTGTTCATTAAGTTTGGACTGTATTCCTTTCTTTTTAAGACTATTTTTGAGTACATTTTATCTCCAACTGAGTATTATTGAACAATGGGGCCAAGTTGGAGGCATTAAAGGACATTTATTTACGTTTTGGATTTCATTACATTTGTGTTATACTCTGGGTCATCACATCCAGTCTCTTTTTGAAAGCCTCCAATGATGGAACACCCACAACTATTGATGAAGCACTATTCTTCTTGACACCCAAGAAAATGGAAATTCACAATAAAAATATCATAGTTCATAATATGGGGACTTACAGAATGTGAGAGAAGAATAGCTAGGATTAATAAACATGCTGAATGACAAATCACATTTTTGCTTATTTGTTTATTTAATAAATGTATAGAGCCCAGCTATCAAAATGAATTCTGGCTGGTAAACAAGAATAAAGTGAAATATGGATTATATGGTTCTTTAGTTCATTATTAACTTATTTTACACTATGGTAATGTAATCAAACATTGCTAATACCCCCACAGTAATTAATACAAAAATGTGCATAATTATTTCAGGAAAGCATCGATTGTTTAATAATTTTATAACAATTTTTGCAGTGAAAAAAATAGAATTCACCATGACTCTCAGATTGCTTTCAGGATTATGAAAAGCTATGATATGTAAACGATTAGCCTGATAAAAGCATTTTGTTTTAAATGAACATCTCAGGAAAGTTTAGTGGTGAGAAGGAAGTTATAATTGCTCCTATTTCATTGGACTCGTCTTTGTGTGTAGAGGTAAGTACAGTACGTGCATGTGTGGGTGTATGTGAATTCATTCCAGTGTCATTTTTCATACCCATTACAGTGTTGGGCTCATTAAAATTCTCACAGCAGCACAGAAGCTGGTCAGACTGAAATGAGGCTGACAATCCTCATGTCTGCCACACAGATAACCAGACTTTATGAAGGTGAAATTAGTTTTCAGGAGCTGTGCTGCTCACTTGATTGATTCCGTCTTAAGAGTCATATGACTTAATGTTTCCTGCATGGGCTTCCACTGTCATGCAAACATGACCCGATAACACATTGTCAGGAGCGCACCAGAGAGCTAACAGCAATCTAACATCTTTCTACTGTGTGTGAAGTTCCATCTGAAATGTGCATATTTGATAAGCAACTCTTCCTCTATCTGTCCTTTTCATTTTCCAATAGTTTATCTTCTCTGCTTCACTGAGAGCCAAGCAATAATGCACAGCTGGGAACTATGGCAGGTGGCCTCCAACTACCCTATAGGGACAATCCCAACCTTCAGGGAAAAAAGATATCCAGGTCAATCGTAAAAGCTCACTGCCACTAGAGGTGATGAAGTCAAATCTCCCTCATCCTCAAAACTAAATTGTTGCTGGGTTCCTTTATAAGTGCTTTTTTTAAAAAATACTCTTGGTATGACTATGTCTGAGGCCAAGCCACCATTTACAGAGTATGAATAATATGCTTCTGGACTGTTTCTCACAAATGCTAAAGCAAACAAACTTAATTCATTTACATTTTACTTTCTTCTTGTGGATGCTTCACTCACCAGAAGGTAAGAAGAACAGGTGATGGGGGAAAGAGATGCTTCCCAGGGTATCATCCTATAAGAGAGTTCATGGGCCACAGCTGCATAATGGAAAGAGAAAGAAACTCAGAAAGGAACCTCTGTAACTATGCAGGTTGTAAAAGACATGGCAGGAGAGTTGTACTGTCAGGGTTGCAAGACTGATGCCAATCTTCTTAGGCAAACCAGACAAGGAATGTGACCAGATGCTTCTGGTCAAATTCAACTTTATGGTAAGGCTTGATTACCAAAATCTTGCAAGTCTGAAAGTACAAATCAGTCTCCTTTACAGTCTGAGAAGTTAGGGAAGATCCCTTCTGAGCCTTTCCCCCAACCCATTATGTGATTGCAGACTATACCCTCTCTTATCAGACCACTACCTAGGCAGTATTTCTTCTCTCTTTCTCTCCCCCCAAGATCATTTCCACATACCATTACAAGAGCAGCGATTCTGCAATCCACCCTTGTTCTACACATTGGTAAGTCAGTTTGCATTGAGTGTATAGTGACAAAGGAGAGGGGAAAGGTTGTACTGTATACACAGACATGTTAGGATGAGGTGTACTGCTTTAACACTTAAAAACATTTATTTCTATGTAGTTTTTTTGTGTTTTTTTCTAGTACAGTTTCTCGGAACCCAACATTGTTAACATACTCTGTGATTTATGTTACTTTCTTAAAGGTATGGACATTTTTATATTTATTTCCAAACTACAATCTGATCTTTATAAACCTTGTTCATGAAGAATAATGGATAAAAAATGACTCCATGCATTTCTCCTTACTATGAAGTAGTAATGTCTGCTTTTGGCAGATTGCAGTATTTTAATCTAGAAAACATCCATCTCTAGGAAAAGGTTGTCAGCTTTCAAGATTAGTTGAAAAGATCAGATAGCAGATTGTAGGAAAGATTTTAAGGCCTTGGAAAGCTGTGATATAAAAGGTTAGATGGGCAAAATACTTTCTCATTTAAAGTAGTATCTAAGTGAACAAGGTCTATTAAGTTAATCCAAAATTCAGTCTCCTTCCGTAATTCTTCTTACATGCCGCTGTTACAGTCATAAGCCATGATGTTTGTAAAATGGATCATCACATGGCCAGACTCAATTTTCAATTTTTTCTGAAGGGTGCATTAAGTGAATACCATGGTTGTTGCCGTCGTTAAATAAACCCATTGGTCATTATGGGGCATTTTTGCTGAAAATCAGAAGTAAATGCTGGGCTTGGCAAAAACATTGTAAATCATAGTCACATGACCACAGGATATTGCAAACAGTTGTAAATGCAATCTGGTTACCAACCATCTGAAAAGCAGTCACTTGATCACAGGGAGGACAGCCATAGGAATTTCAGAACCAGGTTGTAAGTACTTTTTGAGTGGTATGTTGTAAATTTGAATGATTGCTAAACAACCAGTCATTAAGTCAAGGACTATGTGTATAACAGTTGGAGACTGGAGCTATGTTGATACATTTCCCTGAAGGTATGAAGGTTTGGTGGGGTTTGAAAAGCCAGGTTGATTCACTCTCAGCTTTGTTTGTGCTCCAAAGGAAACAGTACAAAGACAATTCTTCATCTCTCCTTGAGAGAGCAGTTACCTATTGACAGAACTGTCTGATTTTTCTCGCTTGTCAGCTCCTCTCTTTCCCGCCTTTTACCTGAGGACAAGATGCCTTCATGACCTTCCCCTGTTCCTTATCCTCCACCATTGCAAACAGATACTTTATTGCTTCCTTAGTGGAGTGGCCAGTTGAAAGGCATTTGTTGTTGTTGTTGTTGTTGTTGTTGTTGTTGTTAAGAAATCTTTGCAATAAAAAGAAACAACAGTGAAGGAAGCTGAAAGCCAGAAGTGGTGGACCATCTGCTTGTTCCATTTTTTCCGGTTTTTTCCCGACCATCAGCTGTTCTGCTGTGCCAGGAGATTTAGAGTAGCTAGAAAGCAGGAAATCATTGGATTTCTTGCTTTCTAGCTAATCTAAAAGCAGAACTGAACCTTCCTTAGGACTGAAGCTTCTATTTTTCGGTGCAGACTCAGATAGCAGATTGCAGAAAGATAGATCTCTGAATGAATCTGTGATTCTGTGAGCAACTCAATCTGCCTGCCTGCTTTTGGGTAAAAGTTGGTCTTTTTTTTAATAAAAAATTCAATGTTTACATAAATATTTACAATATTTACATACAAGCCACGCCCAGCCAGTCACATGAACACCAAGCCATGCCCACTCAGCAAGCCACGCCCACCCACAAATTAGGCCACCCCCACAGAACCAGTTTTTAAGACATTTAAATCCCACCCCTGCTTTGGCTGATAATGATCAGCAGGGACAATTCCCCTTATTTTCATCATTCAGCTGCGAAGCTAAGAAATGTGGGACCAGTAGCTCAGAAAATGGCATCAACGACATCTTGCCACAGACAACTTGCCATGGCCAACTAATTATGGGATAACTTGTCATGGCCAAGTCATATGGGACAATTTGCCATGGCCAATTCACCACAGGACAATTCACGGCAAGACAATTCAACAATTCAATTTAATTATTTGAAAAAATTAAAAAAAATATTTTGTTTTTTGTCATTCCCATTTTGGCATCCTTTCTTTAATGATTCTATTGGATTATTTCTTCAATATCAATATAACTCTTATCCCATGGTGAATTGTCCTGAGGCAAGTTGGCCACGGTGAGTGGTTCTACAGCGAGTTGGCCATGACGAGTTATCCCTTTCTGCAGAAAATGATGCCTCTGCCAATTTGGGTTAGCAATAATTCTACTATCAGGTCCTCTGTTGGGATGGAGTATTATATCCAACTGATTGTTTGGAGGATTTCTATTGAGTAGATGTGCACATTGTGCTGTTCATTTTCATTTTGCCAGAGAGCAGGCCATCTTTTTCAGGGCAAATTGCTTTCAAAACTGAAGGCCATTTAAACCAATTTTCTGAGGGGTGTGTGTGTGTGTGTGAGTGAGTGAGTGAGTGTGAGTGTGTGTGTATGTGTATGTGTGTGCAGCAAAGGAATCAATGGCTCCAAAAGTAAAATGATGAATGCCTACCAGACTCTGCCAGGCTGAATGTTCCTTTGCCAATGTGCCTCCATGTGTTTGTATTAAACCCACTTATTAATCTGTTTGTGTCACCTATTATATTATGAGAATGGCAGCTATTACCTTTCCTGGTTTCTTTATAAAAATGGGCACTTTTTTTTTTTTGCTTTACTCATCTTCCCGTGCCTTTTAACTAGCTTCCAGTCCCTGACAACACTTACCACATGATCATTTAATTTTCCCATCTTAATGGCATAATTGAGGAAAGCAGGTATTTTCAGGCATGATGGATGTTGATTGCTCCTTCTGAGCAGACTAAAAGTAAAACATGCACATTTTCAAAGCCTGTCCTTCTTTCAACAAAGCACTTTATTTCCTCTAGGTGAGCTTTTGAGAAAGTCTGGGTGAGAAACACATAAAAGCTTAATTGTCTTGTCTCTTCTTTCCACATCTGTCTCTGGCACTTATGCAACTGCTGCGATGCAAATGAGTGCATTTTCTCTCTTTTGAATCATACGCTTTGAAAAAAGAATCTGCTGTCTTCTGCATGCATTTTTTTTTTAGCCATCTGCCTTTCTCTGTTTGTGTCAGCATTGCCACACACCATTCCCTTTCACAACTGGAAAGTATTTTTACCCTGAACCTTGGAACAGCTTGCAAAAAAGAATTCGAACAGACTGATTGTCATCTGTCCATAATGTCACCAGTGAAGAAATCTGACTGGGAGCAAGAAAGAGAAAGAAAATCAGTAGCTGATTGTGTAAAGCAAGGGTATCCAATCCTGGCAATTTTAAGACCTGTGGACTTCAGCCATGCTGGCTGGGAAATTCTGGGACTGGAAGGCCACAAGTTTTAAATTTGCCAAGGGTGGACACCCCTGACATGTTTTATGGAGCCCACCTAGATTTTTGCTTCTGTCCAGCTGCTCATGCACCAATAATGTATTTAAACTATCTCTCTTAGTAAAACTCGTGCTGCATACTGTACAGGCCAGGGAGAAAATTTTGAGGAGAGTATGTGTCAGCGGCCAAATTTGGCTTCATTCACCTACAGAATTCAAGCAAAAAGTGAGCCAACTCATCTTGTGGTTAGAGTTTTCTACTGTGTGTAGAAATCTAGAAATCTAGATTTAGCACTATAATGACCTCAATTGTCTTTCTCATTTGTAAAGTCACAGTCATAAAAATATTCAGTGGTAAGATAATTTGGGACTGTGGATGGAATGATTGGGTAGAGGATGTCCGAAGGCTTTTAAAATTATAATGCATATTTCCCTACTTACTTCCAAAAGTGTTAAGCCAACCCTCCTATGTCTGGTTATTGACATCTGTCCCAAAGTTCTGTCAATGTGACATTTTATGTGGGCATATTGTGGAATTCAAATTTTTAAATGAATGATAATGATCCAGCCAGCTCATTCATTATGGCTATACTGCCTACATTGTCAAAGGACTGAACATAGCAGGGTTGATAAAATATCCATTGTGAAGAGATTCAGATTAACAGAGTTGGAAGGGACCTTGTAGGTCATCTAGTCCAATCCCCTGCCTAAGCAGGAGACCCTGCAGACAACCTGACCAGGCTTTCTCTTCAGAGGGATTTCCTGCTTACATATATAAAATGGAAAACCAAAGAACTTTCCAGAAACATGAGGTGTTTCCACCCTCTTGCTCCTTTCCATGGTGTAGTTCCAATTCCCCCACCCCCCTCCCAAAATATAAGACCATTCAACAAAAGCAAAAATACAAATCCATTTGTTTCAACAATCTTGGTTCTTGTCTCCATTTCTCATTCTCAGTCTGCTTCATCCTTATCTATTTCAGTTTGCAGGCTTCCATTGAGAAGGTCAGGATAATTAATCCACAATCTTCCATAGCTCCTAGCAAAGAACTGGATTTTCCCCCCTCTAGGTGGCAGATGTAAGACATTTTAATTATTTATTGATGTGCAAATCACAAGAGAAATATGCTGTCATTTTCACTTCCCTCTCGCTGAAAATCTAAGCAGACTGCAAGTTGGCTTGCTAAGCCTGACTTGCAAATCATGGCCAAATATGTTTTTAGTCTCCTGCTTCTTGCCTCATTCCACCTTCAGCAGATAGCAAACAAACATGTTTATGTCAATATTAGCATTCTCTCCCCACCTTCTATGATGATTTGACCAGCTTGCTATTACTCAGAAAACAGCCAAGATAAAGAGGTAGTATGTTTTCCTAGGGAGCAATGAAGTGGATGTTTTTGGAGATGGGTTCCTTTTAACAACTAAGTTTAAACATTACAGGAGGCAAAATGCTCTTGAAATGCAAACCAACACCCTCTTTTCATTGCCTTTGCTATGAGCCTAGTTACATTTCTGGGAATTGGTGTCACTTTGGATAGTGGCAGTGAATCAATTCAAATGCAGGCCAGGTAATTAAAATATTCAGATAGAATGTCTGGCATTCTAGGTTAGCAAAGGCTCTTACAAAGGGGTTCTCCTTAAATATGGGAAATGAGTGAAAAATAAATGTAAAATGTACAGCTGAAAATTGCAGCACAAAGTAACACACTATTAAACAAATAAAATGAATAACAGAATTGGAAGAGACCTTAGAATCTTCTAATGACCCTTTGCTCAAGCAAAAAACTCTAAACCATTGCAGACACAAGACAATGTCTTATTTGAAAGGTCACCATGAGAAGAAATGGTTGATGGGTAAAATCCAATTATGGTCAGGATTCAAATCCAGAGCAGCTGTTGTGTACAAATAATACTATTTTAGGTAGGGTCTGTGAGTGGGTTTTCAGCTTTATTGGGGCATCTTGCCATTGCTCTGGTGATCTATCAGTAAAGATAGATTTTTAGATCACCACATCTGTGACAGAGTTAGGGTTAGGAAACTGGGAATAATCCAGAATTGGGATAAGGACCCAAACAATTCCAGACACAATTTGGAGAAATTTAGTGTGGCATCCTGTATAGGTGGAGTTTGTATGAACTAGACAGTGGTGGGATTCAAAAATTTTTACTACCGGTTCTGTGGGCATGGCTTGGTGGGCGTGCCAGTGGAAGGATATTGTAAAATCTCCAGTTAGAGGTGGTATTGCCAGTTCTCCAAACTACCCAAAATTTCCACTACCGGTTCTCCATAACTGGTCAGAACCTGCTGAATACCACCTCTGGAACTAGAGGAATATTTTTTGCTAATCCTCCAAAGTATCAGGCTAGAAAAATTATTTTTCTTATCTGTTCTCATTCTATTTGATAAAAGAGAAGGAGCCACTTTAGAAATTCTTTCAGAATCTAAAAAATCTGGGTAGTTTTTCCTTCCTTCCTTCCTTCCTTCCTTCCTTCCTTCCTTCCTTCCTTCCTTCCTTCCTTCCTTCCTTCCTTCCTTCCTTCCTTTCTTCTGTAGGAAGACCAACCCTTCTATAGAATAAAATATTTGGGGAATATTAAAAGAGGCAGAATATTTTATTTCCCCAAAGGAAAAACGGAGAAACATGTTATTAAAAGCAGAAAGCAGCCCCAGTTTTCCTGCATAGTAAACAACCTCAAGCAGAAGAGACAGATCTTTAGAAATGCAGATTTTGTATCCATTCATGATGGGCCATCCTATTTATAACAAAATACTTTCAGCCACAGCTCCCCCAGGCAGGGATTAAGAATTTATATTCCCTACCCAAATTCTAAGAACAGGACACGATGTATAGGACATAATAGGATTAACCCACCACCATTAGAATGGCAAAAAACACAAGGCTCACTACATTGTACAACTCCCTGGAGCATCTCAGAATCCTATAAAAATCTATTCATTCCTAAGCCAACGGGTCAGCCACCCTAAAACATTGCTGTTGTCACTGAAGTTTCTGGAAACCAAATAAACCTTTCCTTGCAGCCAATCTGCCTCCATTTTATTTCCAACACATTTTTCCTGGATTGGAATTGGACCAGATTTTTCTTCCTTCTTTCCTTTCCTTTCCTTTCCTTTCCTTTCCTTTCCTTTCCTTTCCTTCCTGATTTAGTAAACAAACTCCTCCATTTGGACATTTTCAGTAATGCTTTTGCTGCCACTACTAAAGGGAAATTCTGCTCTGCATAAATGGTGAATCTATTTCTCCTTCTGGAGAAATTTGGAGAAAACATGTAGCCTGCACTTCTGCTCATCAATGTTGAGGAGAATTTTCCAAATCTGTTAGTGCCAGTTCCAAGAAAGAGAAAAGGCATATTCAGATATGATCTGTGCACAAGGTTTTGTTTTTTCCTTCTGGCACACTTGCCCATGGCCTCATTGCTTTTGCTTTTATTTTCAAATAATGCCAGTATATTGTGTTGTCTAACTAACCAAATTAGTTTCTTTTAATAAAGGGTTATTCAAACAAACCATAGCTTTATAGTAGGGTTTAATTTTTGACAGACTGAGATTAAAACTGATTGCATTTTGTCTAAGTTTGGACACAACAACAGGTGGCAATTAGCTGAAAACAATAGCTAATATTTCCAATCACTTCTTTTCGTCAGAGGAAAGAACATGAACCAGAGTGTTCATACACAAAACATTAAGTGTTGATAAATATGCCCACCTGTGTTTCAAAAGCAATCATCACTTACACACCCCCACACACCCTGGGAACAAATAATAGAGTAATTCAAATAGTTGAATTCATTCCAAACATACTATAAGATTAAGCAATTAAATTTGTTTTTGCCAAGAGAATTTAAACAATAAGGACAATTTAAACCACCCATACAAAAAAAGTAAATAGATATGGTAGTGATTTAAAAAAAAGAACTATTTCACAAAGAATGACCCGTGAAAACAAAAACAGCCCTACGGAGGCTGTTCTCTGAGGCTGGCATTGTAGTCCCAAACAGTGGCCTGCTAACTGTTTATGTGAAGCCTTCCTGCAGAAAAGGAAAGTCATTGTGTGTACTTTACATGATAAAGATAATCAAAAAGCCACAAGATTATCTATCAGAATTTCCCCAAAACAAGGTTACCATTGAAGTAGCAATTGCCACCTCCCACACCATGGAATACGGAGAGCTGAGTCAGAAAAATTCTCACCAAATCAAGGGTGTCTGAGAGGAATAGTAAAAAAAAGCCAAGATATTAGCTGCAAATGTGCAATTAAAGCCCTATCATTGTTAACATTTTGCATAGGCTATGGCCATTAAAAAAAATAGTGGAACTTCAGTTGCACCAGCACCAAACCAAATTGACTCTTTCTTACCATACTTTACAAATAACCCTGCCTCAGATATTCTCAAGGTATAGACGAATGGTTCAATTGCCCTAGTTAGCTTTAAGGTGAGCATGTCCTGAGTATTAGTAGAATTTGCTCTTTCCAAATTATGTATCTTTTGTTTGACTTTTCACAGGTAAAATAAGAGAACAGCAAACTTATACATGAAAGATTGATAGCTAGTTGTGCATAAATCAAATGCTATGCTTTGTCTATTTCGCTCTTTTCATTCATTTATTCATTTATTTTGTGCGTGGGTGTGTATACCCGTGTATGCATGCATCTTTGAGTCAGCGTTGATCCTGGCGACTGCCTGAGCAAGTCCTTGCAATATTTTGGCAAGATTTGAGATGTGGTTTGCTATTGCCTGCTTTCTAGGGCTGAAGGAGAATGACTGGCCCCAAATCACTCTGCTAGCTTTATGCCTAAGGCAGGACGAAAATTGATGGATTCCTGGTTTTGCTTATCAAATTTGTTTTCTCTTTGTGTGATCCCTCTGGTTTCCTCTTGCTTCTGCTCATTTCTGGGTTTTATTCCTTACACGTGATCATTTGCAAATTCTCTCTATGGTGGAAAGTTGGGTAATGACTCATCAGAATAGCCTGGACTATTCACGTGCTTCTTGCAACCCACATCCTCCGCAGACGGGCAGCTCACCCACTGATGGGTGCACAATTCATCATCATCACAAGACCTTTTAGCACTCTGAAAGATATGGTGCATTTCAGATACAGAGATATGTCATAACAATCCAAACATTTTGTCTGCTTACTAGAGTCCTACTAGAATCTTTTAAAGCTTTAAGTTGCTGCCTTCACGCTTCCTTTTTTTATTTTTTCTTGCCAACTTTGTTTCTTCAAAACTAAATGCTAGATGGGTTGCATTTTTCAAATCAACCACTAGATGACCAGGTATCAAAATAGCAACTTGAATACAGCTTTATGAGAGCAAATTGTAGCCTTCCAGAGTTGAGAATTTACAAATTATATTTTACTGAATAATAGGAGAGGGGAGGGGAAGGAGGGAGGGGAGAGAGAGAGAGAGAGAGAGAGGCAGAGGCAGAGAGAGAGAGAGAGACAGAGAGAGAGAGAGGAAAACAAAGGAAGAGAAAAAAAAGAGGTATTTTTCTAAAGCTCATTATAACATGCAGACACATTATTTTGTCACCCTTAACCTGCATTGAAAATGTGTGGGCTAACTAATATTGAGAAATAAGCAATGCAATGAAAATGACAAATATTTCATTAGTTTAAGGATGCAAAACTGTGGGGGAAATATGAAGCATTTGCCTTAGCATGAAGCCTAACCTGCAGGTTACAACAACTTTACTTCATCTAGTATAAAGAACTGACACCCAAAATTTGGCTACCTCAAGTTGCTAGTGCGCTCATTTATATATTCCATGAAAAGGTATCTATTAAAAAAAACCCATAGAGAATAGTTAGTCATCAAGTAATGTGCCTGGAAAATTACTTAGTGATATTTTTGGTAACTTATGAACTTTCAGCATGGATCACTGGTTTTTCTTATTTCAAACTAAGAGGTATCAAGCCCGGGTCAGATTTGTTGACACCTATTCAGACATTGTTTGGTGCCTTTTGACTGAAATCAAAGAAAGTGCTACAAGGTAGTGGTAGAATGTCCCTAAAACCAAAATGGTGGCTTGTGACACCATCTTAATTTTTTTTATATGAGCCATAGTGGCATAGTGGTTAGAATGCAGTACTACAGGTTATTTCTGCTGACTCAGGCTTCCATCCTTCTGAGGTCGGTAAAATAAGGACCCAGATTGTAATGGACAATATGCTGACTCTAAACTGCTTAGACGCTGCTGTAAAGCACTATGAAATGGTATATAAATCTAAGTGCTATTGTTATTGTTATATCTTATCCAATGCCCAAGTATAAATAAAAATTATCAGAATGCAAGTTTTAAAATTAAATACAGGTAGTCCTTGACTTATCTCTACTTGTTTAGCGACCATTCAAAGTTACAATGGCACTGAAAAAAATGGACTTATGACCATTTTTCACACTTATGATTGTTCTTGTACTGTAATTCAAAGTCAAATTATCCAAAGTCAGATAATCAAAATTTGGATGCTTGGCAACTGACATGTATTTATGACAGTTGTAAAGTCCCAGAGTCATATGATCACTTTTTGCAGACTTCTGGGAAGCAAAGTCAATGGGGAAACCAAATTCACTTAACAACTGTGTTACTAATTTAACTGCAGTGAATCCCTTTACAACTGTGGCAGGAAGGGTCATAACATGGAGCAAACCCAGAGGTGGTATTCAATAGGTTCTGACCAGTTCTGGAGAACCGGTAGCAGAAATTTTGAATAGTTTGGAGAACCGGCAAAAACCACCTGGAGATTTTTACAGTATCCTTCCCCTGCCACGCCCAACAAGCCACGCCCACAGAACCGGTAATAAAAAAAATTGAATCCCACCACTGAGCAGAACTCACTTAACAACTGTCTTGCTTAGCAATGGAAATTGGACTCAATTTACAGGTTGAGGACTACCTGTAAATAGATTGCATGTACACAACGGGTGCAATTCAAGGTGTTGGTGATCACCTTTAAAGCGCTCCATGGCTTGGGACCTGGGTACTTACGGGACCGCCTACTGCCAACATCGGCCTCCCACCGGCCAGTGCTCTCCCACAGGGTGGGCCTCCTCGGGGTACCGCCGGCTGGGCGATGCCGGCTGGCAGCTCCGAGGATACGGGCCTTCTCTGTGGGCGCACCCTCCCTCTGGAATGAGCTTCCTACGGAGATACGGGCCATCACTGACCTATGGGCCTTCTGGCGCGCACTGAAGACTCACCTTTTTCAGCAGGCTGGTCTGGCCTAGTCCCATTAGTAGGGTTTTTAATTAATTTTTAAATCTTTATTTTTAACGGGGTTTTATTGGTCTTACTTTTTAATTTTCAGCCGTTTATTTAATTCTCTTTTAACTCATTTTAACTCGATTGTATTTTATTATGGCTGTTCACTGTCCCGAGTCCCTATTTGGGAGAGGGGGCGGTATAAAAGTTTTAATAATAAATAAATAAACAACTTACATTTGATTTTCAGCTGAGCTTAACATAATTTTAAGTACTTTCCAAGAAAAGCAAAAAGTTCATTTCTATTTGCTGGGAAAAGTTCAAATAGTTTGAGCTGCTGGACATCACATTAGGGGTTATAATGTAATATTAACGATGTATTACTGACCTTCTTAGCTACCCTCAGTTTGGCCAATAATGTTGAATAGTTATTTAGAATACTTTCTGGGGAATTATAATATGAAAGTCATTGCTCTTGCAGTCAATACATTTTTATATACGGTATTAATGGCTTCTGTCAACTATTACACCAGTACTTTCAAATAGTTAGTTTGTCTGATCCAGAAGCAGAAGATAGGTCCATACAGCTCCTGATAAGCAATATATTAGAGGAGAATGCAGGTAGTCCTCAAGGTACGACCACCATTGAACCCAACATTTCTGTTGCTAAGTGAGACATTTGCTAAGTGAGTTTTGCCCCATTTTGTCACCTTTCTTGCCACAGTTGTAAAGTGAAACTGGCTTCCCCACAAACTTTGCTTGTCAGAAGGTCACAAAAGAGGATCACATTACCTCAGGACTCTGCAACCATCAAAAATATGAATCGGTTGCCAAGCATCTGAATTCTGATCACGTGACCATGGGCATGCTGCAATTGTAAGTGCATAAATGGCCATAAATCACCTTTTTTCTGTGATGTTGTAATTTTGAGCAGTCACTAAATGAACTGTTATAAGTCAAAGACTAGCTGAATATGTAGCTCAGAGTAGAAACGGTGGAACTCTTAGTGCTCTCTGACGTTGGTTATTTGCTTGCAGACATTTCTTAACTCAACCATGTAACATCAACAGTGAGAGTGAGCAGGGCAAACTACTGCGCATAAGCAGGGAGCAAGCCCCACACACAACCTAGAACTAAGAATAAATGCTCAGACAGTGAGAACAATTAATCAGCAGGACAACTTTCCTCCAGAAGTTGTGAATGCTACAACAATGGAAGTTTTACAGAAGGGATTGGACAACCATTTGTCTGAAATGGTATAGGTTGCGTGCCTAAGCAGGGGGGCGTTAGACTAGAAGATCTCCAAGATCACTTCCAACTGTGCTATTCTATTCTATTTGTGGGAGTTTAACACTGGAAGGTTTTAAGATGAGCCTGGACAGCCACCTGTCTGAAATGTATAGAGTTTTCTGCTTGAGCAAGGGGTTGGACTAGAAGATCTCCAAGATTCTCTTCTCTTCTCTTCTCTTCTCTTCTCTTCTCTTCTCTTCTCTTCTCTTCTCTTCTCTTCTCTTCTCTTCTCTTCTCTTCTCTTCTCTTCTCTTCTCTTCTCTTCTCTTCTCTTCTCTTCTCTTCTCTTCTCTTCCCTTCCTTTCCCTTCCCTTCCCTTCCACTCCACCCCACTCCACTCCATTCCATTCCTTTCCATCTAGTTGGGTAATGAAAAGTCTACAAAACACACACACACAAACACACACAACCAAGTTCAGAGAGCCACAAGTGATAATTCTACCTAGAGTCCCTAGATTATATAGATGGTCCAAGATTGGCCAAATAAAAATATTCAATTCAATTTCTTTTTTTCTCTCTTTTCTTGGAAGCATGTTGCTGAAAAAGATCAAGATTTTGCAGAGTTCGGCAAAGAGCTGAACTCTTATCAGGCTAAGGTACACCAGCCAAAAGAAAGCAGAAAGGGGCTTGTGGCTCATGTCGCACAAAGCTTTCCAAAGAGAAGTGCCTTTCAAACTTATGCCTGCAGGCACTGGATGCTTTAAAATAAGCCATGATCATGGCACAAGGGAAGACTCATTTGCAGAATGTAGAAGGCAGACACCCGCTTGGCTTTTCTCATTACTGCTACTGTGGCCAGGAGATTCTGTCCATTCTTTTTGACCCTACTTATCCTTTCTGCCACTAAGGCATTTATTTCCTAACTGCTGCCGCTCTTGCCTTCAGTCCTCTGTGGGGGAGGAACTACATGTCAGATCCACACTGGATGCAGAAAGGCACTCAGGGGAATAATGAAGAGTTTTGTAGCTGGCCCAGCCCAAGAAACCCATGAATAATCAATGGTACTTCAGGCTGCCTGGATAATTGAATTGCAGACTTAGTAATAACTGGAGATTTATCTCTAAAATTACATCTAAGCCTAATTTTAAATCTATGGATAGGGAGGTGAGAAAAGTACTGATCATAAGGATTATTTATCTACTTTGCTTCACTAAAGGAAATGAAACAAAGCCAGATACACACATACACATACCCACAAACACACACATGTTATTTACTGTGTATCCTTGAATCTCTGTCTAATTCTCTGAACAGAATCAGCACATTCAGCCCAACATGTTACCTCTAATTGGAAAATAGGGTGACATTAAAGGAACTCATTTCCAGAAAGAATAAATTATTGCAAATTATTTTAGGTACCTTTAAAAAAAAAAAACTTTGCACAACTTCATACACTGCTACGCAATCTCTTG